>JACYXH010000125.1:510000-544861 GCA_026745465.1 Lota lota | reverse complement strand
TTTTTCCAACACCCTTAGCTGGGAGCCCTCTTAAGGGAGCGACTAAAGGGACAAGGCTGGAAGCAAACCTGGGCCCTGATCTTAACCTTCTTTCTAACCCTAAGGCCTCAATTTAACCACAAATAAAATAGGATGATCTAACCTAATACCTAAACTTAGCCATCTAACCTAAACTTCAAAAAGGCCAAAACTTAACCTAGTACCTAAACTCGCTTACCTAAACTTAACCTTCAAACCTAAACATCTCTAAAATGCGTAAACTCTCACCTAATACTTAAACTTATCAATCTTTAATACAATAACTAATGCCTAAACCAAACGGGGCCTAAACATAACATATACCCAAACACCCCTAAAATGACCTATTTCAAACTTTATACTAAGCTAACCATCCTTAATCCTAAACTAGACTCATTTAGCGCTAAACCAGACTTGTCCCTTGGTTGCTCCACTTTTATTTTTTAAAGGTTTCTCTTTTCCCCACAGGGGTTTTTGAGTTTTAATCCTTGAGGGCTTGAAGTGCATGTTTGAACACTTGTTGCTTCATAAATAAACATGTTAATTTTTACCCATTTTGTGTGTTTTTCTTTATATGTGGAATTGGGACAACTGAGCTGTTTCAGGGATCGTTTTTGGTTCTGATATTCGGATGGCTGCCATCACCTCAAACCAAATAGTTCAATTAGTTTATTCTTTTGAATCGTGTTTGACAACACATTACAATGTTTGTACACTTTTCAGATTTGAATAAAGATTTACCAAAAGTAGACTGGGGACATTGTCTGTGGAATGTGTACAATCTCAGTATACTATGTATTCAGTGGAATAGGTACATTCTCAGTACAATATGTATTCAGTGGAATAGGTACATTTTCAGTGGGATAAAAAAAAAAAAAACGTTGCCTAAAAACCCTTTTACAAAATATGGAATTCAAGGAAGGATTAAAATCACTGATCGATTGTACAATTTTGTAGCTGAGCCAGTCAATGACTTTATGTCCACCATACAACAACCCAACATGTGTTACACCTTACACAAAGGTCACAGTGACTACATGTAAAGATTCACCCCATGTGTGTGAGTACCGTGACTTTGTCTTGTCAGCTCTCCTCTCCATCCTCTCACCTTAGTTTCTCCTCTCACCTTCCTCTCCCTTCTCTTCCTCCTCTCTCCAATCTCTGCTCTCCTTTCTAACTCATCTAGGATTGTCTTAATTATTGTCGTGCCTACACATTACGTGTGTAGACATTACATAGGTACTATTTAGATTATTTTTTGTCTAATATTTGAACTACTTTAAGTTTAATTTAGGTAGCCCAGAATAGTCCCTTTTGACACATCTTTGCTGTAGTCTACTACCTGTGCCCGGGCACATACAAGCAGCTTTCCCATAATCAGTGTTGTAGCGACACCCAGTGGTGGGAGCTGGGAATCACCACAGACTCCCTTCATGAATACAAAATAGTTGATTTAAACAAATAAGCTGTATTCCTCACACATTATGCCACACAAACCATTTGTAAAATATATAGAAGGAGCAACTTAAAAGTCCAGCCAAATGCTGTTTTCCTTTAGGTACTGCTCACAAAACAAAATAACTTTATTCAAACATATACAGCCATCACAACGCCCAATGGTGTCCTTTACGCTGGGGACATGTCCCCACCACTCTTTGAAATGGCGGATTTTGTCCCCATCATAATTTGTTGAATACATTCAAAACAATAGATTAATGTTCTAAACTTTATTCTTTCAGTTGTTTCTATTTTGTCATATTTTAGGTCAGCGATATTGGATATTGTATCTCTGGGCTGATGTGCAATGCCTACTTTACCGTCAGGGGGTGCACTAGTCCTTTAAATGGTAGAAATTCACTCCGTCGACTGGTTCATTACACAAACTTTAGCCTATAACATATTTACATAGTATATATTAAGCTCTATCTTAGAGTACATCTAATTGGACTATTTAATATCATGAGACATGATTTTTTGATATTTTGTTGCATTTTATGGCATGATTAAGGTATAAACTACAGCCACGTGCCACTTATGAATTAATGATGTCCTTAATTATCTCACGTGGGCTACTTAGAGCAGGTGCCGTTTAAAAACGTGCATCACGTCGTCGTTCGCAGATAGAACGCCGTCCATATTCGCGGTGATGTAGACTTTACGGTAAAAGGGGGGGGGGGGGGGGGGGGGGGGGGGGGGGGGGGGGGGGGGGGGCGCACGGCGCATGAGTCAGACACGCCCATCTCTCCATCTCTCACGTCAGGGGTCCCCGACACTACCGAAGCAAACCACACGGCTCCCCATGTCGCTTCAGTTGTTCCCACCACCACATCGAGGGAGAAGGAGCAAGGTGTCTTTATTATCTTTCTGTATTCGTTTTTTTATTTTTATTTAATGGGGGGGCGACGCTGGTCGACCGTTGGAGCTTTAAGAAAAACACGAGCCAAGACAGAACGGGAAACAGACCAAAAACCAAACCTGTGTGGACCTAGGATTAAAGATTACACGCAGGAGAAGTAGAGAGAGTGTGTGTGTGTGTGTGTGTGTGTGTGTGTGTGTGTGTGTGTGTGTGTGTGTGTGTGTGTGTGTGTGTGTGTGTGTGTGTGTGTGTGTGTGTGTGTGTGTGGGGGACGACGACGACGAACAAGTTCAGAAGACGGATTATTGGTCCGCACCTCCGAGGAGAGACGAGGTACCGCCGTTGATCGTGGTGACGTTTTGTCCAGCGCACAGAACCAAATCATTTGATCGCTGCTGGTGGGGAAAATGAAAAACAAGTTAGCGTGCGTCATTTTATTACTTCTCGTCGTTCAAGCAACTCGGTGAGGATTTGACGTTTTCAAGCGTTTCCGTGTGGTTCAAAGTTCTCAGTTGTCGCTCACGTTGGACAGTGGACGTCTTTTTGCGTTTGTTTTTGGAAACAGCTTGCGAACGATACGAATACATGGCCGATATGGTTATCATGCGCGCAAAACACACACACACACGCACACACACACACTTAGATCGTCAAATTCTGTATGATTTAATTCCTTAAATGATGGCTAGATAAATTCGTGTCCTGCCATGCCAAGGTTTTATACATGGTTATCACGGTGAAAGTCGAGATAGCACAGCCACTGCAGGTCTATACACGACATGAATCAATCAATGGTCTCATAAAAGCAAAAACAACTCTGGAGACAATCTCACAGACAAGTTAGTTCTTGAGTGTTCTTCATTCACGTCTTCCTCCGTCTCCGTCAGCTCCGACCAACTGGAATACAGCGAGGACTACCAGGACCACCACGACGTCCCTGTCAGTCGGATCGTGGCCCCCAGGAACCACCAGGCGGACGCCACTCACATACTGAACAATTTACTCAAGGAGTACGACAAGACGCTTCGACCCGACATTGGCGGTGAGTTGAAAGCTGTCGATCGATAGCTGCTGCCTTGTTTTTTTTTTTGGGGGGGGGGGGGGGGGGGACTTTTGGGTTTACCAACGACACGGAAACAGGGGAGTCTAAACATTCAGGTGGAGCTGTAGGTTGATGGACGTGGATTGTCATTGGTCGATTTGAGCAGAGCTTTATCCATCTTTCTACTACTTGCTGTTCTGGTGAGAGGTGGTCTGAGTGCTCGTTCTCACGCACAGCCCCCCCCCCCCCCCCCCCATGTAATGTGTAAACCTTGGCTTGGTGGTTGTGTGTGTGTGTGGTCCCGTGACATGTGGTTGTTGTGTGGGGATAGCCACAGTAGTAGTAAAAATGCTCTCACCTACAACCATACAAGACACCGAAATAAGATGTTGTGTTAGCCAAATTATAACTCCAATATGAACGGAAGCCAACGGTTTTTATTTTTTGTCCAAAGATCCCAACGAGACGACTGACCAGATATGGGTTACTCAGGTAGGACAAACCAAACAACTGGGTCCCCTGAGGCCCCTAACAGTCCTGGTTCATTCTGGGGCTGCGGGGCTCCCCGCCCCCCCCTGTAAACGCCCCTTCAGTTCCAGTTTCAATATCACCAAGCGAGGAACAGGTTTGTCACATCAGCAGGTGACCGGGTAACCCTATCAGCCAATCAGAGGCGATGCCTGCAGCAGCAGGCGTTTTAACCTAGAGAGGGAGTCATCGAATGCAAAGAAGGCTACAGATGGTGTTATGCACCTGTATCCAAAAAAGGCCCCCAGGGTCCTTCCGAGGGTTAGCTGGCTTTGTTGCTACTTGCTGTCCCCTTCCTGTTGAGCTCTGGCTCTCACGTTAACGCCATCTCTTGTGTTACAAATCATAATGTGTGACTGTGGAGTGTGTGTGGATGACGGCTGGTTGAAGCAGCCTCACCTGGCCCGGGTCAGACTGACTGGACTCTGGGGGCTGGGTGAGGCTGCACACCTGTTGTGCATTGAGTCATCAGTGTGTAAACAGGTTAAAGCAGCCATCGCCACACACACACACACACACACACACACACACACACACACACACACACACACACACACACACACACACACACACACACACACACACACAGGAGATCTCTGACATGGCAGCATGCAACACCTGCTCGATGTATCATTTTACTCCTGACTCTGCAATAAACTGGTTTCAACATCTGCAACCTGTAGACACAGTAGCATGTAGCAGTAGCACATAGCATGTGGCATTGTAGCATGTGGCGGTTGACACTTTTCCTCCAAAGCCTCGTTACCATGACGGCCTCGGTTTCTTGCCGTTCGATTGGAAGAACCCTTGTTCTGTGAGGACAGCTTTGTTGGCGGGGTGAAAGGTCACAATGCATTTAAGACATGCTAGACAGACAACATGCGGAAGCACAAGACCAAAAGCTCAAATCAGGGTACAGGGGTCCGTTGTGACCCCGGCATAAAGGGTGAAAGGGCCAAGGGCCCCCTCTACTGGTCGTGCCGCACGGTGCACTGGACGCAAATCAAGGAAAGGATTCCTGGAAATGTTCATTCACCATTTAGTCAAATGAGAAAAAAAATAAAGAATTCAAATTAAACTAACGTGTGCACCACAAGCGGAAGTATCCTTTCGAGCACAAAAGCGAACAAAAGGAAAATGTTTTCGGAGAATTCGGGAGGAGCTGCATCCAAAGGAAAAGCGTATCAACACGTTGCTAAGCGACCATTGTTTTGAAAAAGTGTAACTGTTTTACTTCATAAATTTTTCACTAAGGTATCTTTATTTGGTCTGTCCTTCTGGCCACCTATTGCACTCCTAACCCCCCCCCCCCCCCCCCCCCCACCCCCTGATGGAGTGGCCCTCCCTCTGGGGTTCTAGGGTTAGTGTTTCCTCTTCCTTTTTTAAAGGGCTCCAGGTTGTCATATAATGGTGGCCCTTTGAGGCCCTTTGTGGCCGGAACTGGGAGTATTACGATGTTACCTCCCTGACCCACCGTGGCACAGAAGGCCTATCGGAGAGTTTCACAGCAGTTCTAGAAGAAGAGGAACCCGGCGGCCATGTTGGAAGCTGACAAAGTAACCGATTCGCCGGGGGAACATAACAAAGGACATATTGGTCTATATGTTTTCGCCCGAGCTCTTTTTCCTTTATGAAATAGTTGCGCCTGGGACAGATGAGATTTCTAAATGCAGAAAGCACACAACAGTACAAATAGTAGCTCGGAATACCTATTTAATGTAGTTCTCTAGCAGAGTGAGCCCCGAATACAGTTTCACACAGCCTTTCAACACGGTTCCACCCCCTACCCACAATGCAATTGTCCATACGTCATGTGAGGGAAGTGTTGCCATAAAGGAGTTTTTCTCAAATAGATAAGTGGGGGTCACTGCTTCCTTGTGAGCATTCACCCCGGGCAAAAGGTGTTCAACGAAGGGGAACTAGATAACACTGGTTACCAGAGGGGGCGTGGCCGGGTCACACAAACCTGAAGAAAACAAAGCTTGAGTGATTAAAAGTAACCAACGGATGGCTTTTCCATCTGACGGAAGAGAACGAATGAACCAGCTGACATGTAGGCACGGTGAGCCTTGTGGATTATGACATCACACAGGGTTTTCCCCGTTTGAATCATTTCTTGAACTACTGTTGTGTACATGAAAAAAAAGCCGCCTAATCGTCTTCCAACTGGCTGAAGGACAGTTAAGTTGCACAATAATATCGCCCGATCAGTGTGTGGTGTGTGTGTGTGTGTGTGTATGTGTGTGTGTGTGTGTGTGTGTGTGTGTGTGTGTGTGTGTGTGTGTGTGTGCGCGCGCGCGCAGTGGGAATCTTCATACACTCAAGCACGAAGCCAGCAACTACGCCAAACTCTTTTCAAATCTTGCCGGTGGTTTTTGTGAATGACTAGAAGCAAACGGCTTGCACAATGGGGACGAATTGTGTGTGTGTGTGTGTGTGTGTGTGTGCGCGTGTGTGCGTGTGTGTACGTTGCATGAACAGATGCCTTGTTCCACTTAGCGGCAGTAGCACTGCCGCTGGTGATGATTCACAAGTTCACCATATCATCATGACATCATTTGTTTTACAAGCGCGCTCACGAAGTGATGCCTGTATGGACATGTGCAGGAGACATTGGACATTTTGCTGATTTTATTTCAACAGTTATAATAACTTATTGTTAATGAGATGTCATTCTCCACCTGTCCACCAGATGTCCTTAGACTTGTTCCCTCACCTCACAGATCCCCGCTCCCATGTGCGATCACTTTTATCCCCCTCACCTGAGCATCCTTGTCAATCTTCCCACCTGCACCTCATTCCCTGATCAGTCTCTCCCCATCTATACAAGTTCACTTCCTTTGCCATGTCGGTTTGTTATGTTTGTCATGTCCCTTTGTCATTGTGGTCTCTCAGTTATTAGGCTTTTCCAAGGCAGTTTGTGGAACTGAGATTTTTGAGTTTTCTTTATTCAGCCTTTTGTGTTTCATTTCCCGAGTTCTAGTTTGCATTTGGATCCTAACCATTTTTGTTCCTGCTGCCCCGCCAGCGCTGGTCGCTGACAGTATTTGAATATGTAAACTACTAGAGAATTACAGAAATTTGTGTACATGGAAAAATGCCCTAGCCTACTACGCCAGCTGCATGTCTATTGTTTGTAGCCACACATGCACTTTGCCTCCACATAAACTGGGTTTCCCCTTGGGATAAGAATTGCCCAAAACACAAATGTTTATCAGATTGAACTGGTCTAACCGGTCTAAGTCTAATCATTTCTTCTTTATATATATTACAGGTTTTGTTTAGCAACGCTGGTGAGAATACACACTATGTCTTGAGATATCTTGTTGTTGGAGAGTAGAGGAGAGAAGGAGAGAGATGCGAGAGGAGAGAAGGAGATCAGAGTAGAGGAGTCAGATTACATGAGAGGAGAGAGATTAGAGGAGAGAATAGGAGGGAGACTGGGAGAGGAGAAGGAGATGAGGGTAGAGGAGGAGAGAGTTTAGAGAAGAGGAGGGAGATTATGGGAGAGGAGAAGGAGATGAGAGTGAGAGGAGAGGGAGATTAGAGAAGAAGAGGGAGATAGGGGCAGAGGTGGAAAGGAGAAGAGGGAGATGAGGGGAGAGAGGAACTGAAGAGGGGAGGGCGACAAGGGGTGAGATATTGGGCACAATTCAATGCATGGGAATAAATGTGATTTCCTTCTCGTAATACAAAGCCAATAAATGTTTCTTTATTTGGCTATAGGATATCAACGGCTAGTTTATCGTCATACTATGCATTTTGAGATATCCTGGTTGAATTCATTAAAAAGTTGTAAAACAGTGAATAGTAATGAGTTTGGGGCAGACATTGGAATGAGCCCAATGTTGAACCCTCAATGTTGTACACTGTGCAACATGGGGATCGTTTCCGATGCTAGTTGCTCAAATCAAAATGACAACACTCTGTAAAAGGCTAATGTAAAGCATGTCACCAGCAACTTCAAATGAATAAAACTGTGACGTGAATGTTTGCATAAGCACAAACAAACGCACAACCACACCCACACATGAAAATACACACACAGCTTGTGGAAAATCCCTGAATTAATTAGAATTTCTACTTCAAAGAAAAAGCCTTTGCTTCGATGGGAAAGTAGGCTGGTATGTTATGTGCAAGTAACTCACAGGTAAAGGAGTGTGTGTGTGTGTGTGTGTGTGTGTGTGTGTGTGCGCACTTATTTCTGTGTAGTAGTTGCACACAAGCTGATAAAAACACCATGTTGCTGAAGATCCTTCTGAATCCATTTTTGGAGCAGTTATCACTAAATAATTTGATCAGTAATCAAAATAGCTTTATAAGGGACACACAAAGTGTGTGTGTGTGTGTGCTCAAGTGTTTACGTGCAAGGTTCTGTGAGGGCATATGTGTGTTCAGTGCAGTTCTTTGTGAGTTACTCGTTTGTCCCTGAGCTGCCTCTTGAATCATACAAAGGTTACATGAGACGGACAGACAGCTTTTGCATATGTTGAAGAAAATATGCGATATATTTGCATGCATTACAAAACAAATTGACTTCAGAGACTTCAAGACTTGACAGAGTGAGCGCCATTTCTTTACCAACAACTAGGGTGCTGGGGGGAGAGAGCAGCTACGAGCTACCACAGACTGTAAAGGCTACTGAGTTAGCGGGAGCCGGTACACAATATACACACACGTTGTGTGTATATTACGCAGGTTGTGGTTTGGTTCCTACAATGCACTAGATCCTCATAAAAGGGTTAATTTACTTCCTAGCGAAAGGAAAGGGTGTAACTACCCAGCTCTATGGAAGAGCCCGTTAGCGTTGCTGCTAGCATCCTGATAGCTAGGCGGAGGAGATGTTAAGAGCTAATTTGACAAATGTTACAAAACAACAACAAATAGTTACAAATGCATTAATAAGTCACCATCTGTCAAGGCTACAGCCGTGCCTCCTGTCATTCCTTGTGTTTCTCATGTTTTACCTGCCTGCTCATCTGCCTGCCTGCTCATCTCCCTGGCTCACTGCTCAGTTCTGTCCGCCGCCATTGCCTTTCCACCTCCTTTTGCCTGCCATTCCCCCCCCCCCCCCCCCCCCCCCCTTACCCCTACAACAAACCCCTTTGCATTTATTTAAATTCCCTTGTTGCTGTCTGCGTTTGGGTCCGCCTCTACTGACCGTAGCAGGTTTTGGACTTACAATGTTTCCCCCAACAGCGACCAGATCTAAGTGGTTGACGTTTCCAGTCTGACTTCCGTAGGTCTTGCGTTATTATGCAACGTTACCCAGCAGCGTTTAGCACTCAGAACCGCTTTGGCGCAGCTGCCATCGCCGATGCAGTCTGGTTGGACAGCACTACCCTGAGTCACATGATGCAGCTATTGTATGAGGTTAGAGTCTGGGAGATGAGCCTTACATAACTACCAGTGTTAACTCAATATTAAATAACAACCATAATAGCAAATATAACCTGGGCACACAGGGAGAGGGTTGTTTTTAAGACTGTAGACAAAAATACCAGCCTCAGGCAAAGTCAAGTCAATTGTTTTTGCATAGCTCTTAATCATAGTTAAAGTGGCAAATCACCAGTCACTCAGCACAGTGTCTCTAGTTTTGCTCCGGTGCTCTCTTAACTCCAGAAAGAAGAGGAGAACACACATCAACACATTTGAAGTAGCCCACACAGTGCATGAATGTGCCCAAAGCCAGGCTGTGAAAGTTGAAACGTCAGTGAACAGTGTGTCTGCGGGGGCGGGGACAGGTGTTAGGGGAGGAGCCAGGTGTTAGGTGAAGAGCCAGGTGTAAGGGGAGGAGCCAGGTGTTAGGGGTGGAGCCAGGTGTTAGGGGCGGAGCCGAGTGTTAGGGGAAGAGCCAGGAGATAGGGGAGGAGCATGTGTTAGGGGAAGAGCCACGTGTTAGGGGCGGAGAGGAGAGGATGTCTTGTTCAGGAAATGAAACTTAAGGTTCATAGAAACCAAAGTCACCCGACATGGAAGCAGTTCTCTCGTTCAGGTGAAAAATAAAACGCATTTTGGAACAAATAGTCTGACAGACAGAAACCACAACAAGGTGAGTAAAACAGCACAACTTTTGAGGGAAGTTAAAACCTCTCTTCCTGTAACGGAATAAGAACAGAAATGGAATTGCTCAAAACTTAAACCTTGTCGTCTGTGTCTAGGAATGGCCTCTGCTACTACCTGGTCTGAAGAGAACTTTTCATGTTCCATCTGTCTGGATGTGTTCAACAGCCCAGTTTCCACACCATGTGGACACAACTTCTGTAGAACCTGTATTACAAAGTTCTGGGATGAAGTCCAGTACAAATGTCCTGTTTGCAACAAGCTGTTCCAGACAAGACCTGATGTACAGGTCAATACCTTCATATCAGAGATGGTTGATCAGTTTAGAAGTTCTGTACGAGTCAAAGAGCAGCCTTGTGTTGAACCAGGAGAAGTTCCCTGTGACGTCTGTACTGGGACCCAGCTGAAGGCTGTGAAGTCCTGCCTAGTGTGTTTTACCTCTTACTGCCAAATCCACCTGGAGCCTCATCAGAGAGTCGCAGGCCTGAAGAGACATCGGCTGGTCGAGCCTATGGACCGTCTGGAAGACAGGATGTGTAAGAAACACGACCGACTTCTGGAGCTCTTCTGCCAGACTGAACAGGTGTGTGTGTGTGTCAGTTCTGCACAGAGGGAGACCACAAGTCCCATCCTGTTGTACCTCTAAAGGAGGAATATGAAGTGAAGACGGCCCAGCTGGGGAAGATAGAGACTGAAGTTCAGCAGATGATCCAGGAGAGAAAACTAAAGATTCAGGAGATTGCAGACACAGCGGACCGCAGCAAAGCAGACGCAGACAGAGAGATAGCTGATGGTGTGCAGGTCTTCACTGCTTGAAGCGCTACATTGAAAAGTGGCAGGATGATTTCAACCAAACGGTTAAAGAGAGACTGAAATCCACAGAGAAAGAGGCTGAAGACCTCATCAAAGAGCTGGAGCAGGAAATAGAAGATCTGACCAATAGAAGCTCAGAGGTGAAGCAGCTCTCACAGACTGAAGACCACCTCCACTTCCTCCAGACCTTCAGATCCCTGAAGAATCATCCACCCACCAGGGTGGAGGTCCGTCCTCCGTCAAACGTACCGACCTTGTGGGGATCCCTGGATCAGCTGGAGGAGACACTGAACATGGAGATGAAGAAGCTGTGTGATGCTGCTGAACTGAAGAGGGTCCAGCAGTATGAAGTAGATGTGACTCTGGATCCTGATACAGCTTATCCCAGTCTCATCCTGTCTGAGGATGGGAAACAAGTACATCATGGAGGTGTATGGAAGACACTCCCAGACAACCCTAAGAGATTTACACAGAAGCTAAATGTTCTCACGAGGCAGAGCTTCTCCTCAGGAAGATTTTACTTTGAGGTCCAGGTTAAAGACAAGACTGAATGGTGTTTAGGAGTGGCCAGAGAGTCCATCAACAGAAACGGTGGGATCAAACCCATCCCTAAGAATGGTTACTGGACTATTTTATTCAACAAGGAAGGGTTAATATTTAGAAGTAACCCTGAAGTCTCTCTCCCTCTGAGAGCTGAGCTCCAGAAGGTGGGGGTCTTTGTTGATTATGATGAGGGTCTGGTCTCCTTCTATGATGTGGAAGCCAGGGTTCATATCTACTCTGCTACTGGCTGCACCTTTAGTGAGCCTCTCTATCCATTCCTCTGTCCAGGGATCTATGTTTTATAAAGGTAAAAACTCTGCCCCCCTGATCATCTCACCTGTCAATCAAACAGACTAAGACCTTTGTTTGATAGTAAAATAATCAAACGACCAAAACCACTAATGTTGTTCCTGCATGGGAATCTACTATGTTGATCTGAGAGAACTGCATTAATGTTGTACTGCTTTCATTTGACAAGAAGGAATTCATTCGGAAAATAACCCTGACTATTGTAAAATATAACCCATGATACATGATTCGATTACATATACTATATTGATCAATATCTGATTACTGCTGAATGTTTTTTATACATTTAACAATATGAAATTTTTGCAGGCGCATGGAAAAAAAATCTCTAGTTTCTTAAACAAAACTAGGATATTAGTTTATACTCCTGAAATATGAATGACATCAAATGTTTGAACACTTTTTTATTTCAATAAAAATGTACAAAAGGTAGAATGGGGTAATTTTCTGTGGAATATTTACATTCTCTACAATAATTACTCAGTAGAATAGGTACATTCTCTGCAATATGTATTTAGTAGAATAGGTACATTCTCAGTACAATATGTATTCAGTAGAATAGCTACATTCTCAGTACAATAATTAGTCAGTAGAATAGGTACATTCTCAGTACAATATGTATTCAGTAGAATAGCTACATTCTCAGTACAATAATTAGTCAGTAGAATAGGTACATTCTCAGTACAATATGTATTCAGTCGAATAGGTACATTCTCAGTACAATATGTATTCAGTCGAATATGTACATTCTCAGTACAATATGTGTTCAGTAGAATAGGTACATTCTCTACAATATGTATTCAGTAGAATAGGTACATTCTCAGTACAATATGTATTCAGTAGAATAGGTACATTCTAAACAATGTGTATTCAGTAGAATAGGTACATTCTCTACAATATGTATTCAGTAGAATAGTTACATTCTCCTTACTCTTCCTCGCTCTCTCCCTCATTCTCTTTCCTTCCTCTCATTCTCTCCCTCTCTCTCTCCTTCCCTCTCAGTGTATCTACTCTCTACCTCTTTTCCCCTCCCTTTCCCTCTCTCTCTCTCCCACCTTCCCTCTTCCCCCCTCCCTCCCTCTCCCTCCCTCTCTCCTACAGTGAAGCTGACTGTCATCGATGTCTCTGTGTCAACAGCATTGGGCCTGTGTGTCACTCCGTCCACTGCCGCCACCTAGCGGCCGCCGGCTGCCTCTTCTCCACGTGCTTCTGTTTACACACACTGCCAGGAATCACCAATCTACGCTCCCTATTTCTCCACCGCGCTTCCTAGCAGCCGGCGCCAGTTCGTTGTTACTCTCCACCCGGTAGTATCTTCGTTCCGGGGGGGGGGGGGGGGGGGGGGGGCAGTTCACCACCGCCCAACTGGAGGACGACGCCCTGAAGCACGCCTGGAGCCACGCCCTCGCCCGTGACGGCCAGGCCCGGGAGTCAGTGAGTAACCTACCCCACCCCCATTCCAGCACCAGGCCGGGCTTGCTTTATCGGGTAGTAGAGAGGGGGGGAGGGGGGAGCAGTGACCCAGCAGTTGGTGGTGCCCCCACCCCTACATGAGCAAAGTCCTTTACATGGCCCATTCCCATGTACTAGGGGCTCACCTAGGCATGGACTAGACTAGGGACACAATCCTAGAGCGGGTTTACTGGCCCGGGGTTAAGAGGGACGTCACTCAGCACTGTCAGGCGTGTCCGGAGTGTGTGTGTGTGTGTGTGTGTGTGTGTGTGTGTGTGTGTGTGTGTGTGTGTGTGTGTGTGTGTGTGTGTGTGGTGTAGGTGTTTGGAATGGTTAAAGAGCCTTTGGTGCTCAACACACACACCACAACAAGACATAATGAAAGGTTCATTCAAGGTAGATTTATTAAACCGTGTTCATCCTTTCACCACAGTGACTGAATGACTCAGAGAATTGGAGACACACTTGTTGTCACTACACTGTGTCTTGAATTTTAACGGCATCAAGTTGGAGTTCAGCTTTGGGTGGGGTTGATATCATATAATCTAACTGACTGACTATGTTTGGGTGGGGTTGATATTTATGACTGACTGTATGTTTGGGTGGGGTTGAGATAATGTAATTGAACTGACTGACAATGATTTTGGGGTTGTTTTACAAATGATCATATGCAATTAGGTTTATATTTATACTGAGCAAGTATCCTGTGAAAGGAGTATTCAGTGTACATTGTTTTTATCTTTATTTTATTCTTTAATTAATTTTGTATTTTCATTTTGTATATATCACTTTATCTTACTTTTACTTTACTTTTGACTCTTGAGCTGCTTGTGTGTGTGTGTGTGTGTATGTGTGTGTGTGTGTATGTATGTATGTGTGTGTGTGTGTGTGTGTGTGTGTGTGTGTGTGTGTGTGCGGGATCATTGTTTGATTTCTAACATCCATGATATTTGCTTGTGTTACGGATACAGGTATCCTTTGTCTTTTTGTGTTTCCTCTCCTTCTGCCCTAATAGCAGGTGTCCTGTATGTTCCTGATTGGTGGTCGTTGAGGTGTCTGCTGATTGCTAAGGTGGACCAATCAGTGAACATTCCTCTGCATTGCACCACCTGTTGCTGGTTTTTCAATCACACATCCCATTGTATAAAAGCCGGTCAGTTGTGTTTGTTGTAAAAAGAGAGACTATTTCCGTATGTGAGTATGGACACTGTGGTGTCCTGTTTTTTGTTTATTCACTAAGTTGCTGGTTACTCTGTTTGGTAACTTTGTGTGTTTCTGGGAAAAGGGGAAGTTAAGCAACCTGCCCTTGGGCATACATTACCCGTAGAAAGAAAACTGTCTATAAACACTAGTTAGACCTGAGCGGACCACCCACTGTATTTTTCTATAATTAGCAGTAGTTTAGCGGTTCTTGAGGCAGGCAAGATCAGTTTAGGGGTTTTGTACAATATAGTTTCATTTCTTGGGTCCTGCTCAGCCCTTTTTCCCAAACCTTTACCGTGTGTTCACAAATAAACATTTTATGTTTGACGGTAGTTTATGGTTGTCGTGTAGTTTTTCGTTCTCACTGTTCCATGTCATCATCCTAATTTGCATGAATTATGTTACGGGTCTCATGTCCATCCCCCTAGACGTTTAAAGCCACGGGGTTCGTAACAGCTTGTAAACTCATAAGCTGTCATGGACCAATCTTTGCCAATTTATTTTAATTATGGGATACCTAAATTAAAGTTAAAGTACTATACACTAGTACAATATTTTACTAAACAAATCAAAATATGCTTACTGTTGTAATGTGTACACAATGTGTCTGCATGACAAGAATGAACATAATCCTAGATTAGCTAGAAAGGATAGCAGAGAGGAAGAAGAGAAGGGAGAGGAAGGAGAGAGGAGAAACTAAGAGGAGAGGATGGAGAGGAGAGCTAAAAAGACAGTCACAGTACTCACACACATGGGGTGAATCTTTACATGTAGTCACTGTGACCTTTGTGTAAGGTGTAACACATGTTGGGTTGTTGTATGGTGGACATTAAGTCATTGACTGGCTCATCAGCTACAAACTTGTGCAATCGATCATTAATTTGAATCCTTCCATGAATCCCATAATGTGTAAAATATAGTTTTTAGGCAACAAATGTGCATTTCTTATCCCCCTGATAATGTACCTAATCTACTTAATACAAATTGTACTGAGAATGTACATATTCCACAGAACATTTACCTATTCAACTGAACACATTTTGTACTGAGAATGTATTCCACTGAATACATATTGTACTGAGAATGTATCTATTCTACTGAATACATATTGTACTGATGATGTACTTATTCCAATGAGAATGACCCAGTCTATTTTTTAAAATTTATTGTTGGAATCAGAAAAGTTTAAAGACATTTCATTATGTTGTCATTCATGATTAAGAAATATAAACTAATGTTAAAAAAAACTACAGATTATGTTATACAAACTAATCATCCAAACATGTTCTACACAACTGCAACTTTTTACAATTTTATAGCATTACACTTGAACAATAGAGTGTAATCTAAGAATTTCAAATGGGTTACATTTTATATTAGTAAGGGTTATTTTCTTAACAAATTGATCCTTGTTAAAAGACAGCAGATTATACATCATATACATTAATGCAGTTCTCTCAGATCTCACATAGCAGAGATTCTCAATCATGAAACAACATTAGTTGTTTTGGTCGTTTGATCATTTTATCATCAAACAAAGGTCCTAGTCTGTTTGATTGACAGGGGAGATGATCAGGGGGGCAGAGTTTGTACCTTTATAATTATAGAGACCTGGACTGAAGAATGGATAGAGAGGCTCACTAAAGGTGCAGCCAGTAGCAGAGTAGATATGAACCCTGGCTTCCACATCATAGAAGGAGACCAGACCCTCATCATAATCAACAAACACCCCCACCTTCTGGAGCTCAGCTCTCAGAGGGAGACGGACAGCAGGGTTATCATTAAATATAAACTTTTCATTTCTGAAGTAAAGAGTCCAGTAACCTTTATCAGGGGTCAATATGATCTGATCTTTTCTGTTGATGGACTCTCTGGCCACTCCTAAATGCCATTCAGTCTTGTCTTTAACCTTGACCTCAAAGTAAAATCTTCCTGAGGAGAAGCTCTGCCTAGTGAGAACACATATACATTGTGTAAATCTCTTAGGGTTGTCTGGGAGTTTCTTCAACAAACATCCATCATGTACTTGTTTTCCATCCTCAGACAGGATGAGATGGGGATGAGCTGTATCAGGATCCAGAGTCACATCTACTTCATACTGCTGGACCCTCTTCAGTTCAGCAGCACTCAGCTTCTTCATCTCCATGTTCAGTGTCTTCTTCAGCTGATCCAGGGATCTCCTCAAGGTCCCTACGTATGATGAGGGAAGGAACTCTAGCGTCATCCAGTCCCTGGTGGGTGGAGGATCCTTCAGGGATCTGAAGGTCTGGAGGAAGCTCCTGCCAAGGCTTCAGGTGTTAGCCCTGAGGAGGGACAAGGCATGGCTTGGTGGGAGCCTCCCAGTGGTTCCACCTGGGACATGAACCGAGGGTCGCAGCGCTTTCAAGTCTGCTGGACGGTTGGGAGTGTGCATCTCCCCCTTCCTCCTCCTCCTCCTCCTCCTCTTCCCCTCCTCCTCCCTCGTCCTCCTCTTCCCCCACCCCCCCCCACACACACACACACACACACACACACACACACACACACACACACACACACACACACACACACACACACACACACCACACACACACACACACACTCACACTCACTCACTCACTCACTCACTCACTCACATACAACCTCTCACACATACACACATACACACATACACACACGCATACACATACACACATATACACACACACACTCACAATCACAGCTGCGATAATGTGTGCACTTAACCAAAGCTAGCTCACTGAATGTGGAACTTCTGTTGTTCTCGTCTTCTGTTTCATAACGGTCGGAACGGAACGTCATTGGGCGACTTCCTGTTGGGCGTGCCGGTCAACGGCCACAGATGGAACGCTGGACTACTTGTTTATTTAGTTTGTGTTTTGTTTCTGTACGTTTTGTTTCTATCAGGGGAACAAGGCGCTAAACGGTGGTCCTCATTCCTCTGAATACAGTGAGGCCATTCTATTGGCTGATCTCATCCTAGACATTTCTGTTAGGCGTTCTCCTGACTTTATTAAGTTGAATAAAGTCATGTAGAAATGACAAGGAATGTTGAGTGAATATGTGTCCCAACGAATGTCCTCTTTTGATAAAGATGATGGTCATTATAGTTTTGTGTTTGTAGTTACAGGACTGACGTGGTTTGACTCATATAAGGGAGGGGGGGCTATATTTTTCTGATTGATAACAGACAATGATGATCTGTGTGTGTGTGTGTGTGTGTGTGTTTTGTATTGGGTTATGTTTCTATAATAGCAGGGTTATTTTCTTTTTTCATTTCTCTTCAATGAGTCATCTGGTTGCTTTATCGTGTTTCTTCCTCTTGTTACACCCTTTACAGGCAGGTATTCAGAAAGACAAACACACACACACACACACACACACACACACACACACACACACACACACACACACACACACACACACTATATAAGCAATGTTAGAGACAGTTAAAAACTAGCAGTAGCCTACCAATATACAATAATACTGCAATGGGCTTTACAAATAATACAAAAATAAAGTTCTGTTTTTACCTCTTTGCCGTGTTTTGTGCAGAAATTGTTTGGTTTGTTTTTCATATTGTTTGATTATGTACTGATGAATCTGATGACATTATTTACTGTTAGTGGGAGTGTGTGTGGATGACTGCTGGTTGAAGCAACCTGGCTCACTGCGACCTTAACGCAGCGCCTTAGACCGCTCGGGCCATCCTGACACGTAATTGGAAAAGTACCACTGTGGATCGTTGCGTAAATTTTGTTAAACTTGTCATGGAAATCAAAGACTGCTTCTTGCTCACGGACACCGACTGCTCCTAAAAAAGCGCAACATTTTATGTGTTGGGTAAGGATCAAATACTCACCGTCGGGGCATTGAACCAAGGTCTCTCACGTGACAGGCAGGTATGCTGACAACCATACTAACAAGCTTTGACAATACCTCGATATGAGTAAGCGCATTGCCGTCTACAGCTGTAAAGGTGTGTCCGACAAATATAATTCTGGGAGCCCAAATTCTTGAGAAGCCAAGCATTGATAACGAGGAGCCGTGGGGTTCCAGTATTCCTTGACATGAGTAAATACTTTGAGTCCTGCAGGTGTAAATGTGTGTTGGACAAATTGTGTGAGCCAACATTCAGCACCGAACAAACATTGGTGTTTCAGTGGTAGAATTCTCGCCTGCCACGCGGGAGGTCCGGGTTCGATTCCCGGCCAATGCAAGGAACACTTTAGATCAGTTCTGAACCGGAACCTAAACACTGTGTGTGAGGTGACCTCTTTCTAAACATCTAGCTGATGAGGGCGAACTAAATTTCGATGGGCGTTTGCTAAAGGTCTCCCGCGTGACAGGCAGGGATACTTTTTTTTAAATATTTTTAATGTTTTTTTTTTATTCACAAATTTACAAAGTCATATATACAATATATACAAATCAAGACATCCCCAATCTAAATTAAAAAACAAAGTCTACTAATGCAGAATTGAAAAAAACACTATTATTACAATATTGAATTAAAAAACATATTTACACACACAAAGGATACTTGCCAAACAGACAAGCGCACGTGCCCAACCGCGCCCCCCACCTTGAACCCGTGCCAGCAGCAGCAGACGCACCGCCACAGTGGCACCCCTGTGGCAATGCATCCACTACTACCAAACAAGGTTCCTCCGTGTTTTGAGGTCTGGTTGGACAATTCAGAGTACAAGTCTCACGCAAGCATTGGTGGTATAGTGGTGAGCATAGCTGCCTTCCAAGCAGTTGACCCGTGTTCGATTCCCGGCCAATGCATTGCTATCTATCTATCAATGCCAAAGTAATTTAGGACTTTCGAGATCATTGTCTTGATTTATTTGTGGCAAATGTTGTTCTCTAGACTACGTTTAAGTGAAACTGAAACATTGAACAGTGGTTCAGACCATAGAGAATGAAGAATACCCTTAATGTCTAGAGTTGTTCTATGAAGCTCACCAGCAAACTAGGTTCCTCCATGTTTTGAGGTAAGGTCGGACAATCCACAGTACGTAATTTCTCACTCCTGCATTAGTGTTATAGTGGTAAACATAGCTGCCTTCCAAGCATTTGACCCGGGTTCGATTCCTGACCTCACCCTGTTCTCAAAACGTCTTTCAGAAGTAGGATTTGAACCCACGCCTCCAGAGGAGACTGCGACCTGAACGCAGTGCCTTAGACCGCTCGGCCATCCTGACATAATTGAAAATGTTAAAGAGTGGATCGTTGCGTGAATTTTGTTACGTTTGTCATGTATTTCAAATTAAAAGATCGCTTCTTGCTCACAGACTGCTCCTAAAATAATTCAACTTTGATTGTATTGGTGACTGTGGGTTAATGTCAAACACTCACCGTCGGGGAATTGAACCCCGGTCTCCCGCGTGACAGGCGGGGATACTGACCACTATACTAACGAGGACCTGTTGGATTGAGAACACCTCGACATTAGTAAGCGCATTGACGTCTACAGGTGTAAAATTTCCGGTCAATTGACTTTGAATTGAGGCTAAATAAACGTTGCTGTAGTTCTCCAACTCGTATTAAGATGCATTTGCGCTATTTCAGAGTCTCTCCCGAGAATGAAAGCAAACTAAAAAGAGAAGTCCCTCCCTGTCCGAGCCGGTCTTATGTGAGATGAACCGTGTGATATTTCTATCAAGGTTCTCCCCGAACAATGTGGGCTGAAGTGGTGCAGTGGCACCATCCTCCTTTCCTTTTTTTTTAATCTTTTAAATGTTTTTTTTTCAATTAACAATTTTACAAAGTCATATATACAATATATACATATCAAGACATCCCCAATCCAAATTCTAAAACGACTTCTACTACTGTACAATTGAAAAAAAAACACTCATAACATTATACAATATTAAATCCAAAAACATATTTACACACACAAAGGATACTTGCTCACCCTGAGAGGAAAGCACAATCGAGCAAACGGGACACAACTCCCTATGTGCTGCCGTGCTACCCTGCAACACACACACACACACACACACACAGAGGAGGCGGAGCACCTAAAGGAACACAACGTTGGTGACTGTGGGTATGTGTCAAAAAGTCCCCGTCGGGGAATTGAACCCCGGTCTCCCGCGGGGATACTGACCACTATAACATTAACCGCAACTTAAACCCTGTGTGTGAGGTCACCTCTTTCTGAACATCTAGCTGATGTGGGCGAACTAAACTTTGATTGTCTTTTTATATCAAAAGGACATCATGACGGTAATTTCTCTTGTCTTTAGCCGTCCTCAAAACTTCTGTCAAAAGTGGGATTTGAACCCACGCCTCCAGAGGAGACTGCGACCTGAACGCAGCGCCTTATACCGCTCGGCCATCCTGAAACATAATATAATTTGTCCAAGAGTGGATCTTTGCGTGAATTTCGTTACGTTTGTCATGTATTTCAAATTCAGAGATTGCTTCTTGCTCACAGACTCCGACTGCTCAACTTAGATTGTGTTGGTGACTGTGGGTTAATGTCAAACACTCCTTGTCGGGGAATTTAACCCCGGTCTCCCACGTGACAGGCGGGGATACTGTCCACTGTACTAAGGAGGAACTGTCACAATGGCCTGACACAATGTCTTGAACCACATCTCTAGTGGGACTGCTGATGTCTTCTGTGTCTCTCTCTCCATTTCTGTCTGACCAAAGACATCCTGCAGAGAGAGAGAGAGAGAGGGAGAGAGAGAGAGAGAGAGAGAGAGAGAGAGAGAGAGAGAGAGAGAGAGAGAGAGAGAGAGAGATTAACTTTAATTCATCGTTTGGATGGAAGACTCAGGCCTAATGCTGTTGACACAGAGACATCGATGACAGTCAGCTTCACTGTAGGAAAGAGAGAGGGAGAGAGAGAGAGAGAGAGAGATGAGAGAGATTATTCAGTACAATACAGATTGAGAGAGAGAGATTATTCAGTACAATACAGATGAGAGAGAGAGAGAGAGAGAGAGAGAGAGAGAGAGAGAGACTCTAGTCAGACAGAGATAGAGACAGAGAGATTATTCAGTACAATACAGATTGAGAGAGAGAAGAGATTATTTCAGGAGAATACAGATTTGAGAGAGAGAGAGAGAGAGAGAGAGAGGATTAACTTTAACTGAACATTTAGATTGGAAGACACAGGCCCAATGCTGTTGACAGAGACATCGATGACAGTCAGCTTCACTGTAGGAGAGAGGGAGGGAGAGGGAGGGAGAGGGAGAGAGGGGAGGATAGATTGATAGAGAGAGAAAGGGAAGGTGGGAGAGAGAGAGGGGGAGGGAGAGAGAGAGAATCACGAGAGTCAGGATTGCGGGAACGAAGATACTACCAGGTGGAGAGTAACAATGAACTGGCGCCGGCTGCTAGGAAGCGCGGTGGAGAAATAGGGAGCGTAGATTGGTGATTGCTGGCAGTGTGTGTAAACAGAAGCACATGGAGAAGTGGCAGCCGGCGGCCGCTAGGTGGCGGCAGTGGACGGAGTGACACACAGGCCCAATGCTGTTGACACAGAGACATCGATGACAGTCAGCTTCACTGTAATAGAGAGGGAGGGAGAGGGTGGGAGGGGGGAAGAGGGAAGGTGTGTGAGAGAGAGAGGGAAAGGGAGGGGAAAAGAGGTGAAGAGAGAGGAGAGACACTGAGAGGGAAGGAGAGAGGGAGGGAGGGAGTGAGAGGAGCGGAAGAGAATGAGGGAAGGAGGGGGAGAGAGCGAAAGAGAATGTACAAATTCTACTGAATACATATTGTAGATAATGTAGCTATTCTACTGAATACATATTGTAGATAATGTAGCTATTCTACTGAATACATATTGTACTGAGAATGTACCTATTCTACTGAGTAATTATTGTAGAGAATGTAACTATTCCACAGAAAATTACCCCAGTCTACCTTTTGTACATTTTTATTAAAATAAAAAAGTGTACAAACATTTGATGTCATTCATATTTCAGGAGTATAAACTAATATACTTGTTTTGTTTAAGAAACTAGAGATTTTTAACATGCACCTGCAAATGTTTACAATTTCATATTGGTAAATGTATAAAACAAATTCAGCAGTAATCAGATATTGATCAATATAGTAAATGTAATCAATCGAATCATGTATCATGGGTTATATTTTACAATAGTCAGGGTTCTTTTCCGAATGAATTCCTTCTTGTCAAATGAAAGCAGTACAACATTAATGCAGTTCTCTCAGATCAACAAAGTAGAGATTCCCATGCAGGAAACAACATTAGTGGTTTTGGTTGTTTTATTATTTCATTATCAAACAAAGGTCCTAGTCTGTTTGAGTGACAGGTGAGATGATCAGTGGGGCAGAGTTTTTACCTTTATAATCATAGAGACCTGGACTGAAGAATGGATAGAGAGGCTCACTAAAGGTGCAGCCAGTAGCAGAGTAGATATGAACCCTGGCTTCCACATCATAGAAAGAGACCATACCCTCATCATAATCAACAAACACCCCTACCTTCTGGAGCTTAGCTCTCAGAGGGAGACTGACAGCAGGGTTACCAGTGAATACCAACCCATCCTTTCTGAAGTAAAGAGTCCAGTAACCTTTCTCAAGGGTCAATGTGATCTGGTCTTTTCTGTTGATGGACTCTCTGGCCACTCCTAAACACCATTCAGTCTTGTCTTTAACCTGGACATCAAAGTAAAATCTTCCTGAGGAGAAGCTCTGCCTGGTGAGAACACATAGATTCGGTGTAAATCTCTTAAGGTTGTCTGGGAGTTTCTTCCCTACACCTCCATCATGGACTTGTTTCCCATCCTCAGACAGGATGAGCTTGGGAGAAGCTGTATCAGGATCCAGAGTCACATCTACTTCATACTGCTGGACCGTCTTCAGTTCAGCAGTACACAGCTTCTTCATCTCCATGTTCAGTGTCTCCTCCAGCTGATCCAGGGATCTCCTCAAGGTCCCTATGTATGACGGAGTTCGGACCTCCACCGTTGTCCAGTCCCTGGTGGGTGGAGGATTCTTCAGGGATCTGAAGGTCTGGAGGAAGTGGAGGTGGTCTTCAGTGTGTGAGAGCTGCTTCACCTCTGTGCTTCTGTTGGTCAGATCTTCTATTTCCTGCTCCAGCTCTTTGATGAGGTCTTCAGCTTGTTTCTCTGTGGATTTCAGTCTCTCTTTAACCGTTTGGTTGAAATGGTCCTGCAACTTTTCAATGTAGCGCATCAGAGCAGTGAAGACCTGCACACCATCAGCTATCTCTCTGTCTGCGTCTTTCATGCTCAATTCTACTGTGTCTTTGATCTCCTTTATCTTTAGTTTTCTCTCCTGGATCATTTGCAGAACTCCAGTCTCTATCTTCCCCAGCTGGGCCATCTTCACTTCATATTCCTCCTTTAGAGGTACAACAGGATGGGACTTGTGGTCTGTCTCTGTGCAGAACTGACACACACACACCTGTTCAGTCTGGCAGAAGAGCTCCAGAAGTCGGTCGTGTTTCTTACACATCCTGTCTTCCAGATGGTCCATAGGGTCGACTAGCAGATGTCTCTTCAGGACTGCGACTCTCTGATGAGGCTCCAGGTGGGTTTGGCAGTAAGAGATAAAACACACTAGGCAGGACTTCACAGCCTTCAGCTGGGTCCCAGTACAGACGTCACAGGGAACTTCTGCTGGTTCAACACAAGGCTGCTCTGTGACTCGTACAGAACTTCTAAACTGATCAACCATCTCTGAAAATAGAGTATTGACCTGTAAATCAGGTCTCGTCTGGAATAGCTTGTTGCAAACAGGACATTTGTACTGGACTTGGTCATCCCAGAACCTTGTAATACAGGTTCTACAGAAGTTGTGTCCACATGGTGTGGTGACTGGGCTGCTGAACACATCCAGACAGATGGAACATGAAAAGTTCCCTTCAGACCAGGAAGTAGCAGAAGCCATTCCTAGACACAGACGACAAGGTTTATGTATTGAGCCATTCCATTATTTTTCGAATTCCAAAAAGGGAAGAGAGTAAAGTTGTGTTGTTTTACTCACCTTGTTGTGGTTGCTGTCTGTCAGACTATTTGTCCCAAAATGTGTTTTATTCTTCTCCTGAAAGAGAGAACTGCTTCCACGTCGGGTGGCTTTGGTTTCTATGAACCTTAAGTTTCATTTCCTGAACAACACGTCCTGTCATCTCCACCCCTAAGTCCTGACTCCGCCCCTAACTCCTGGCTCCCTCCCCCCCCCCCCCCCCCCCCCCCAGAAAAGAGCTATTTATTGCCGATACAGTCAGTGTAGGAACTCGCCCCCGTTTGCATGCAAACAGTGCACACACTAGCAGCAGAGGTGTGTGTGTGTGTATGTCACCTTTATTTTTAACTTTCGTTTCCTGAACCACTCTTCCTGTCCTCCCTTAACCACAGATGTTTCATAACAACCTGTGGCTCCCAACTTTAAACACAGATTAGCTTCTGGTTTGCATGAACACTCGTATTTGAGCACTTTGTATGAGTCGATGTGTCCTCGTATATAACTAGAATCAATACGATGGATGACAGTTACCATCACTGTGGAAAAGCTTCTCTGGTGATGGAACATTCCGACCACCCCCACGGCTAGCGAAGTGGTTCTGCCTTCTTAGAACTCATTATGGTTCCTGTAACACACACACACACACACGTCTGTGATCTTAACTTGTCAAGAGAAAACCACTAACATTTCCCCCACAGCGTCTAACATTGTGTTGTTTGACTCATCATGGCCACTCTGACTGCTGCAGTGACTTAATGCTTCACTTTGTTTCTATTGGTTGATGCCCGGGCCTTGGAAGACAAGTTACTTATTCAACAAATTAGCATAGATTTTTTATTTATTTAACACACACACACACACACACACACACACACACACACACACACACACACACACACACACACACACACACACACTTCGGTGTAATGAAACAAGAAATTACAATGATCAAAAGTCTAACCTGTATAACACTTTCATAAACACCATGGATCAAACCAGGAAACAGACCAGGAACAATAATGGATGTCTGTTGAAGTCATTCAAATAATCAATACTTAATCAGAATCAGAATTTGCTTTATTGCCAACGATTGTAACAAGGAATGTACAAGGAATTTGTCTTGGTATTTGGTGCAAGCAATAACAACAACAAAACATAAAAATATGACAATATAAACATTTGCAATTAGAAATAATATATAAAATATAAACGGACTATATAAAAAATACAGAATATACAGAGTATGTTTTAAAAATGTAGCTATACAGTTGTGCAGGAATGTGCAAAATAACCATGGAATGTGCAAATGTTCACGGTATTAAGTTGAACAAAATGTGCAAGAAACTAAAAGATGAAAGGCTGTGCATCGCTGCACCTGTCCTCCACACTTCACACACCTCCACCCAACGCTGAACACCAACTTAATGGTGTTGAAATGCAAGACGCAGTGTAGTGACAACAAGTGTGTCTCCAATTCTCATAGCTTTTATAGATTTGATCTCTGGAGACGTTATAAACACGCTTTGCACACATCCCGTCATGACAAAACCCGCATCAATAAACAGGACGTAGAAGCGTTTGACTGATTCTAAAGGTGAACTGCATGTGATTGACGCGTTTCAGCGTGTAGAACAAACGCAGCAGCGTTTAGTGGAGCAGTGAACATGCAGCAGCGAGTCGGCCTGCCGACGGAGAATCCTTCTCAGCAGCTCCAGTAGGTGTGTGCGTAATCCCTGCCCGTTTCTATTGGTCCGCAGTTAGGGCTCCGCAGTAAAGCATATAAAAGCACGGAGCCAAAGACACATTCAGCGGTCCAAGGCACAAGCCCATAAGGCGAAGCCTAGACGGCGTAGCCTACATGAAATATAACGTGTTTATTGCCGCTACGCTCGCTGCAGGAACGCGCCCCGGCGTGCACGCGCACAGTGCACACACGAGCAGCAGAGCTATGAGAGCAGCAGACAGCGGATTCAGTCAGAGTAGGAAGTAGAGGCGCTAGCAGCACTGTGTGTGTGTGTGTGTGTGTGTGTGTGTGTGTGTGTGTGTGTGTGTGTGTGTGTGTGTGTGTGTGTGTGTGTGTGTGTGTGTGTGTGTGTCTGCGCGCGCGCGCGGCTGTGTCTGCGCGCGCGCGCGGCTGTGTCTGCGCGTGGCTGTGTCTGTGAGCGTGTCAGAAGGCTACCGAGGGGGCGGGCCCGAGCCTGGAGCTATGTAGAAAGACCCCTCTCGCTTGTTCAGGAAACGGAAGTTCACGCAAATCCAACAGACGAAGGGACGACATGACGAAGAGACAACATGGACACGTTAGTCTCTCCGGAGACGAAGAACAAGACGTTTTAAAGTGGAGAGCCGGGACAGAAACATTCCAAGGTGGGTCCAACACATTGAACCTCTAATCCTCATTGTCCTGTCCGCAGGGCGCCATGTTGTACTGTAGCGTTAGCCCCACACGGGTCTCCTGCGCTCCGTGTGAACACGTGATGTTGATGCTTAGCTAAACCAACCTTCACGTGCTCTATTGTGTCGCCTCGTCGGATTCCACCAGCGCGTGCTCGGTGCTCGGCGTCCTGTTTGGAGCGCGGCGCAGGCACGCGGGGCCGCGCTCTGTACGCGGAGGGGGGGGGGGGGAGACAATTGTGACTTTTTTGCTGACTTTTCTTGTTAGATATTGGAACTGGAAGTAAACATAATGCCCCATCTACAACTACATCACTCTCCTCTGATGCCTTTTAAAGAACATGCATTCAGCTTAATTTGTGTTCTGGGATACTAGGCCTGCAAAATTGTTTTATTTGGCCATCTATTATGGACTGATGCTTTTTCAGTTGATGTGTACTGCTGCTCTTTTCCTGTGCTCAGTGAGATGTGCAGTGTGGCCTAATCACAGATCAGAGTATTAATTTCTAGACACACAGAAAAAGGGCTGTTGCTTGCCATGCAATACAAAGGTACTGAGTAGGCCTAATCAACACCTATTGATTATTTTACGTTGACCGCTTCCTTCTGGTGTGCAGTTTTCTGTTCAGCATGCCTGGTATGACATGTGTGTGTGTGTGTTTGCTTCTGTTGTTCTGTCACTGTGGAGACACACACACACACACACACACACACACACACACACACACACACACACACACAAACAGTTTATGGGCTGCCTCGTTCTAGTTCAGCCTGGAAATTGGTGTTACTTGTGGTGTTATTGGTGTTATTCTTATTATTATGTTTTATTTTTTAAGTACTTGAATTTACCACAATTATTTTGATTTAAGCTATTTTGTAATTTGTTTGAATTTATTTTATTGATTGGATGAACTATAATTTGCCTAAAGATGATTATTTTGTATTTTTGTCTGTCTGATTTGTTGTCTTGTGTTAAAAAAATTAATCAGACGTTACATAACAGTTACTCAGTACTTGAGTAGTTTTTTCACCAAGTACTTTTTTACTCTTACTCAAGTAATTATTTGGATGACTACTTTTTACTTTTACTTGAGTCATGTTATTCTGAAGTAACAGTACTTTTACTTGAGTAACATTTTTGGCTACTCTACCCACCTCTGGTTGTATATTAATTTATTTAATTGTGGAGTACAATTTACATGCAAGAAGGCCTGAAGCTTTATTTGAACAGTTCTTCTGAAGGAAGATCTGCCATTTGTCGTTTCCTGGTGATCGTTCATCCAGAATTATTCCCAGGAAAGGAAAATAAAGCAGCTCTTCCTTCAGAAGAACTGTTCAGATAAGGCTTCAGGCCTTTTTGAGGCCCAGCTGCATGCAGACCCCATCCCTGTTGCTCTATGCCACTGTCTTTTCTTTTCTCTTGTTTATTGATTTCTTTTTGTTTATCACATTTCAATTCTCTCTATATTATAGAGTCTATAATAGTTATATATTCAAAACCTGTGTACGGTGTTGCTGTTGAAGAAAAATGTCTTGTTCTTAACTTGTCTTCTTCTAAAAGAAGCGATAAGAGTAGCGTTAAAGTAGCGGCTGGATAAGCAGTATGGATCAGAGTAGTAGTGGCGTTAGAATCTTCCCTGTGAGTGCAGTTGGCTCCTTCATTCGCGGTGGTAGCGGTGTGAGAGTCGATAGTGACCAGTGTGTTTATGTTCAGTGCTGTTGTACCGACCTGTTGGCTCAAGAGCTTTGCTTGAAATAACAACACATTTATGAATATTAACACATTACATGTATATAACATATAGTTAAAATGGTAATTTAATTTTCATATTTCTTTTCTAGGAATGGTGTCCATCTCTTCCTGGTCTAAGGATATCTTTTCATGTTCTATCTGTCTGGATGTGCTCAACAGCCCAGTTTCCACACCATGTGGACACAACTTCTGCAGAACCTGTATTTCAACATGCTGGGATGGCCAAGTCCAGTATAAATGTCCTGTTTGCAGCAAGCTGTTCCAGACAAGACCTGATTTACAGGTCAATGCCTTCATATCAGAGATGGTTGATCAGTTTAGAAGTTCTGTACAAGTCAAAGAGCAGCCTTGTGTTGAACCAGCAGAAGTTCCCTGTGACGTCTGTACTGGGACCCAGCTGAAGGCTGTGAAGTCCTGCCTAGTGTGTTTTACCTCTTTCTGCCAAACCCACCTGGAGCCACATCAGAGAGTCGCAGGCCTGAAGAGACATCGGCTGGTTGAGGCTATGGACCGTCTGGAAGACAGGATGTGTAAAAAACACAACCGACTTCTGGAGCTCTTCTGCCAGACTGAACAGGTGTGTGTGTGTCAGTTCTGCACAGAGACAGACCACAAGTTCCATCCTGTTGTACCTCTAAAGGAGGAATATGGAGTTAAGACAGATACTGAAGTTCAGCAGATGATCCAGGAGAGAAAACTAAAGATTAAGGAGATCAAAGACACAGTAGAATTGAGCAACAAAGACGCAGACAGAGAGATAGCCGATGGTGTGCAGGTCTTCACTTCTCTGATGCGCTACATTGAAAAGTGGCAGGATGATTTCAACCAAACGGTTAAAGAGAGACTGAAATCCACAGAGAAAGAAGCTGAAGACCTCTTCAAAGAGCTGGAGCAGGAAATAGAAGATCTGACCAATAGAAGCACAGAGGTGAAGCAGCTCTCACAGACTGAAGACCACCTCCAGACCTTCAGATCCCTGAAGAATCCTCTACCCACCAGGGACTGGACAACGGTGGAGGTCCGTCCTCCGTCATACGTAGGGACCTTGAGGAGATCCCTGGATCAGCTGGACATAGAGATGAAGAAGCTGTGTGATGCTGCTGAACTAAAGATGGTCCAGCAGTATGAAGTAGATGTGACTCTGGATCCTGATACAGCTCATTCCAGTCTCATCCTGTCTGAGGATGGGAAACAAGTACATCATGGAGGTGTCAGGAAGATACTCCCAGACAACCCTAAGAGATTTACACATTGTGTATGTGTTCTCACGAGGCAGAGCTTCTCCTCAGGGAGATTTTACTTTGAGGTCCAGGTTAAAGACAAGACTGAATGGTGTTTAGGAGTGGTCAGAGAGTCCATCAACAGAAGCAGTGTGATCAAACCCATCCCTAAGAATGGTTACTGGACTATTTTATTCAACAAGGAACGGTTGGTATTTAGAGATAACTCTTATGTCCGTCTCCCTCTGAGAGCTGAGCTCCAGAAGGTGGGGGTGTTTGTTGATTATGATGAGGGTCTGGTCTCCTTCTATGATGTGGAAGCCAGGGTTCATATCTACTCTGCTACTGGCTGCACCTTTAGTGAGCCTCTCTATCTATTCCTCTGCCCATGTCGCTATGATTATAAAGGTAGAAACTCTGCCCCCCTGACCATCTCACCTGTCAATCAAACAGACTAGGACCTTCTGTTTGATAATAAAATAGTCAAACGACCAAAACCACTAATGTTGTTTCATGAATTATAATATCTACTACGTGAGATCTGAGAGAACTGCATTAATGTTGTACTGCTTTCATTTGACAAGAAGGAATTCATTCGGAAAATAACCCTGACTATTGTAAAATATAACCCATGATACGTGATTCGATTACATATACTATATTGATCAATATCTGATTACTGCTGAATGTTTTTTATACATTTAACAATATGAAATTTAGAAACATTTGCAGGTGCATGTTAAAAATCTCTAGTTTTTTAAACAAAACGAGGATATTAGTTTATACTCCTGAAATATGAATGACATCAAATGTTTGTACACTTTTTTATTTCAATAAAAATGTACAAAAGGTAGAATGGGGTAATTTTCTGTGGAATATTTACATTCTCTACAATAATTACTCAGTAGAATAGGTACATTCTCAGCAATATGTATTTAGTAGAATAGGTACATTCTCAGTACAATATGTATTCAGTAGAATAGCTACATTCTCAGTACAATAATTAGTCAGTACAATAGGTACATTCTCAGTACAATATGTATTCAGTAGAATAGCTACATTCTCAGTACAATAATTAGTCAGTAGAATAGGTACATTCTCAGTACAATAATTAGTCGGTACATTCTCAGTACAATATGTATTCAGTCGAATAGGTACATTCTCAGTACAATATGTATTCAGTCGAATAGGTACATTCTCAGTACAATATGTGTCAAGTCCTCCTCTTGATTCAGTTTCCAAAGGACACAGGGACAACTCAAACTTCAGACTCAATCTTTCTTTTATTTTTAGTTTGCTTCTACTTGATTGGTCTGTCCAGTTAATTCACCAGTACATTAGTATTAGGTTGTAAACCTTTAAAGGACAGAACAAAAAATCAACATTTTAATTAAACATTCCAATTAACTTAAATTAGTTTAAACATTTAAATTAAACATTCTAAATAACTCAAGTATTTTACTTAAGCCCTTCATCATTGGCGTCTTTGGTCTGAATCCATCGAGTGAACTTGGAGTCCCTTCTCTGCAGTTTGTTCTTTTTGACTGACTGCCCCTCCATGCTTTCACAGGTGCTTTAAATCAGTAAATTTCTGATCAGATGACAAGCAGCTGGTTTGCTGCTCCTGGTGCACTCTGGGAAGTGTATTTTTTTTTTTTTTCACTTCTGACATTCAGCTCAACACCTCCCACTTGAGCTCCTGGTTTTCCAAATCCAGAGAGGTCATCCAAGCCTTTCACCCCTCTGTTCTTCAATGGGAAGTAGAATGACAATGCGTCTGACATCTCTATGAAGAATAGTGGCTGGGATTTTGGTTTGAAGCCTCTTCGTTCTTTCACCGTTTGCTCCTGTGGGCCCTTTCTTTCTGTTTGACTTTGTGATGTTAACAGGATAGCTGGGAAAAGTCTTCACAAGCACATCTCTCACGATGCCTTTGCTGTCAGCATTGGCACCAACCACTCTAGCCAGCTTGTATTGTCCTCTCAGGGCGTTTTGGTCAGCCAACCAGACCACATCTCCAACAGCAACATTTCGCTCTTTCGTGTGCCACTTGTGTCTAATGAACAGATTAGGTCCAGCCAATTGGCTCCACGTCTTCCAGAAATGGCTTACCTCTGCTTGAATGTGTTTAAGTCTTTCGTAAGGGTAGCCATCAAACTGGAAATCTCCAGGGTCTCCCTTCGGATTGGTACGTCCCAAAAGCAGAGAATTCGGGGTGATGTACTCTACACAGTCTTCTCTGCTTTGAGTTCTTGCATCGATGGGTCTCTCATTAGCAAGGTTTGCAGCCATGAAGAGAAAAGTTTGGAATTCTCCCCACGTGAAAACACCATCTCCACCAAGGTTGCTCAACGCCCGTTTCACTACTTTGACAGCTGCCTCTGCAGCACCATTCCTATGGGGAGAGTCTGCAGGGTGGATCTTCCACGACCATTCTGTCCCATCCTTGGCAGCTGTGTTTTCAAGTTCAGACTTGTTTAGTCGGTTCAGGAATTTTTGAAGTGCGGGTTTGGCTCCCACAAAGTTAGTGCCAGGGTCTGACCAAAGTTTTCTGGGGTGTCCTCTCAGTGAAGTGAACCTTTGATAGGCTAGAAGGAATCCTTCAGATGACATGTCACTCACCACTTCAGTATGCATGGCTCGGGAAGCCATGCAGCAGAAGACTATTCCCCATACTTTGAGTCTAGTTCTCTTCTTGACCTCATCTTTCACTTCATAAGGCCCGAACAAGTCCATGGTGGTGAATTCAAAGGGTGCAGCTGGGCCTCCTCAGTCATGTCAGCCTCCAGTCCAATCCTGTAGTCATCGTTGGCATCGAGCATCTTTCTGAAACAATCTGAAAGCTTAGTGAATTCCTCTTCTAACTCCACATGAAGCATGCTGCTTGCTCCTCTTGAAATGAAGTTGGCTTGTCTGGTGAAGCTGCTTTTTGCAGTGGTCCTCTCCTTTTTGAGCTGCTGGACCGACTTCCCCAGGACATCTTCCGCCATCTTGACTTCCTCTGCGTCCACAGCTTATTTCTGGATCTGAAGCCGTTTATCCTCAGGGCCAGGCCGCTCCGCGTGGTTTACAACTGTCAAGTCCTCCTCTTGATTCAGTTTCCAAAGGACACAACTCAAACTTCAGACTCAATCTTTCTTTTATTTTTAGTTTGCTTCTACTTGATTGGTCTGTCCAGTTAATTCACCAGTACATTAGTATTAGGTTGTAAACCTTTAAAGGACAGAACAAAAAATTAACATTTTAATTAAACATTCCAATTAACTTAAATTAGTTTAAACATTTAAATTAAACATTCTAAATAACTCAAGTATTTTACTTAAGCCCTTCACCATTGGCGTCTTTGGTCTGAATCCACGAGTGAACTTGGAGTCCCTTCTCTGCAGTTTGTTCTTTTTGAGTGACTGCCCCTCCATGCTTTCACAGGTGCTTTAAATCAGTAAATTTCTGATCAGATGACAAGCAGCTGGTTTGCTGCTCCTGGTGCACTCTGGGAAGTGTAGTTTTTTTTTTTTTTCACTTCTGACATTCAGCTCAACAATATGTGTTCAGTAGAATAGGTACATTCTCTACAATATGTATTCAGTCGAATAGGTACATTCTCAGTACAATATGTATTCAGTAGAATAGGTAAATTCTCTACAATATGTATTCAGTAGAATAGGTACATTCTCAGTACAACAGTAGAATAGAGGACATTTTCCTTCGCTCTCTCCCCCTCCTTCCCTCATTCTCTTCCCCTCCTCTCACTCCCTCCCTCCTTCTCTCCTTCCCTCTCAGTGTCTCTACTCTCTCTTTACCTCTTTTCCCCTCCCTTTCCCTCTCTCTCCCACCTTCCCTCTTCCCCCCTCCCTCTCTCTCCCTCCCTCTCTCCTACAGTGAAGCTGACTGTCATCGATGTCTCTGTGTCAACAGCATTGGGCCTGTGTGTCACTCCGTCCACTGCCGCCACCTAGCGGCCGCCGGCTGCCACTTCTCCACGTGCTTCTGTTTACACACACTGCCAGCAATCGCCAATCTACGCTCCCTATTTCTCCACCGCGCTTCCTAGCAGCCGGCGCCAGTTCGTTGTTCCCTCTCCCTCCCTCCCTCTCCCTCCCTCTCTCCTACAGTGAAGCTGACTGTCATCGATGTCTCTGTGTCAATAGCATTATCTCTGTGTCTTCCAATCTAAATGTTCAGTTAAAGTTCATATCTCTCTCCATCTCTCTTTCCCCTCTCCTCTTGTTCCTGTTTTTTTATACGTTTAATGATATCAAATTGCAAACGACTACAGGAAGTAGAAAATATTGACAATGTGAAGTGTTCATTTTGATAACATAATAAAATGTTTCTAAACCTTTTTGATTTAAATTCAAATTTACAAAAGTAGAATGAGACATTCATTGGAAAATGAGCATTCTCTACAATATGGATTCAGTAGAATAGCTATATTCTCAATCTGTATTATACTCAATAATCTCTCTCTCTCTCAATCTGTATTGTACTGAATAATCTCTCTCTCTCAATCTGTATTGTACTGAATAATCTCTCTCTCAATCTGTGTTGTATTAAATAATCTCTCTCCCTCTCTCGCAATCTGTATTGCACTGAATAATCTCTCTCTCTCAATCTGTATTGTACTGAATAATCCCTCTGTCTCTATCTCTGTCTCAGTCTCTCTCTCTCTCTCTCTCTCTCTCTCTCTCTCTCTCTCTTTCCTACATTGAAGCTGACTGTCATCGATGTCTCTGTGTCAACAGCATTAGGCCTGAGTCTTCCATCCAAACGATGAATTAAAGTTCATCTCTCTCTCTCTCTCTCTATTTCTCTCTCTCTCTCTCTCTCTCTCTCTCTCTCTCTCTCTCTCTCTCTCTCTCTCTCTCTCTCTCTCTCTCTCTCTCTCTCTCTCTGCAGGGTGTCTTTGGTCAGACAGAAATGGAGAGAGACACAGAAGACATCAGCAGTCCCACTAGAGATGTGTTTCAAGACATTGTGTCAGCCCGGCTCCAGCGCAGCGGCCCAGACGGCCCAGGGGAGCGCTGGTAGACGGAGCAGACCGCCGCTCTCCCCCAGCTGGCCCCCGGGAGCGCATTAGCGCTGGCCCCACTCAGCGCCATGGCAATTATTGTCAAGTGTTGAATATAAAATGAACACCTGTAGACGTCAATGCGCTTACTAATCTCGAGGTATTTTCATTCCAATAG
>JACYXH010000125.1:392500-507500 GCA_026745465.1 Lota lota | reverse complement strand
GCAAGCGTTCAGTACAGATTGTACCAACTATGTTTGTATACATAGTGAGTGGCCTGATACACATTTAATCGCTCTTTGGGTCTCCCTTTAAATGGTACACATATGCATCTCGCGACTGAACATCTCAAATGAATGAGTCATCACGAACCGATGTCAAAGACTGAAGTAGATCAAGCCTGGCCAAATGGTTGTGTATTACACAGTAGATCTTGGGTTGAAATCCCAGCAGTATATTGTTTTGTGTAACATGCTCCCTTATTAGCATTTGCTTAAGACAGCAATTATTTTTCTCTTATCACACATCCACAGAATCATGTCATGGTATTGCAGATCACTTTCAATCATTTGTCTAAGCACTTATTTTGCAATTAAAGTAGTGCTGTGGCATAGCTGGTTCACTTGCTAGTTTAGTAAACAGAAGATGCTGGGTTCAAATCGCAACAATACATTGTATTTTGCTATTTCTTTGGCAATTTTGCTAGTGATTGTAAATGTGCAAACTATCAATGCAATAGACATTTCTACAATGCCAACTGTTTGTCCACTATAGTCACGGCAATTTGTTTTCCATTCTTGGTTGAGGGGGGAAAGCAAAATACAATACAGCCTTACCCAGCTTTCTTTCATTACATGCCATTACATGATTGTGTTTTTCACAATGATTCAAGTCCCCATGGAGACAGGCAAAAATTGATATGGCTGAGTATTTCAAATCTTTCTGGCAGGGTAGTGGGTTAAATTTTCAAACAGCAATAGTCACGTCTTAGTTGTCCTTCACAGACTACAATATCACCTCTGCGAAAGAATATCTGGGCGTGACTCAAGAGTTTGTGAGGATTTGAAGGTTTGGGTGCCACACAGAAGTTGCGATTCTTTGCCACATATCTATTGCAGTTTCATGGCCCTTCGCTTATCAACACAAAGTGATATGGCATACACAGCAGTCTGGCTTATGTTGAACCTTTCACTTGGTCTTTACCAGTTCTTATTCTTTATTGTCGTGCAATGATTAAAACATGCCTGGTTAGCTCAGTCGGTAGAGCATGAGACTTTTAATCTCAGGGTCGTGGGTTCGAGCCCCACATCTGGCTTTGTCTTAGAAACTAGCATCTTTATATACGGTGCAAGTGTTTAATAAAGACGGGTCCAACCATATTTGTATACGTAGTGTGTGGCATAGCACACCTACACTCGGCAGTTGTGGATGTGGGTCCTTCAGATTGCTCTATGGGTCTCTCTTCAAATGGTACACATATGCATCTCTCAAAGTAACGAATCTTCATGAATCGTTGTCAAAGACTGAAAAAGTAGATCAAGCTTGGCCAAATGGTTGACTAGTAAACATGAGATCCTGGGTTGAAATCCCAGCTGTACAGTGTTTTGTGTAACAAGCTCCCACAATAGCATTTGCTTAAGAAGCCAATTCTTTTTTTCTCATGACACATCCACAGAATTATCTCAAGGTATTGCAGACCTCTTTTGTTGTCTTCTCAATCATTTGTCGAATAATTTATTTCGCACTGAAAGTGGTGCTGCGGCTTAGCTGGTTCAATTGCATGTCTAGGTAACAGAAGATTCTGGGTTTGAATCCCATTAGTAAGTTGTGTTATGTAAGGAGCCCACTCAATTGAAATCCCTTTAGATATCAGTTCTATTATCTTTCAACATAAATGATCAGGTCATGCTACATAAGACCTATTTCATTGTTTTCTCATGAAATATTAACAAGTGGTACTTTGGCTTAGCTGGTCAAAGCACCTGTCTTGTAAACAGGAGACCCTGTGTTCAACTCCCAACAGCAGTAGCAATAAGAAAAAACAGGTGTACAATTTTATACCAGTTTTTCTTAAAAAAAAGCGGAATTGTCTTAACTGGCAATTTTGCTAGTGGTTGTAAATGTGCAAACTATCAATGCAATATACTTTTCTTCAATACCAATTGTGTGTCCACTAGTCACGGCAATTTGTTTACCATTCTTGGTTGAGGGAAAGGAAAGCAAAATGTGATACAGCCATTGCCTTACCCAGCTTTCTTTCATTACATGCCATTACGTGACTGTGTTTTTCACAATGATTCAAGTCCCCATGGAGACAGGCAAAAATTGCCATGGCTGAGTATTTCCAAGTCATCCTGGCAGGTTAACATTTTCAACCAGCAATAATCACGTCTTAGTTGTCCTTCACAGACTACGATATTGCTTCTGCGAAGAAATATCTGGGCGTGACTCAAGAGTTTGTTAGGATTTGAAGGTTTGGGTGCCACACAGAAGGTGTGATTCTTTGCCAAATTTATATTGCCGTTTCATGGTCCTTCGCTTATCAACACAAAGTGATATGGCATACAAAGCAGTCTAGGTTACGTTGAACAACTCATTTAAACTTGACCAGTTCTCATTCTCTGTTGTCGGGAGATATGAAAGACATGCCTGGTTAGCTCAGTCGGTAGAGCATGAGACTTTTAATCTCAGGGTCGTGGGTTCGAGCCCCACATTGGGCTGTGCCTTTTAAGCCGTTATCTTAATACACAGTGCAAGCGTTCAGTACAGATGGGTCCAACCATGTTTGTATACATAGTGAGTGGCCTAATACACCTACAGTCTCTCTTTGGGTCTCCCTTCAAATGGTACACATATGCATCTCACGACTGAACATCTCAAATGAATGAGTCATCACGAATCGTTGTCAAAGACTGAAGAAGTAGATCAAGCTTGGCCAAATGGTTGACTAGTAAACATGAGATACTGGGTTGAAATCCTAGCTGTACAGGGTTTTGTGTAACATGCTCCCACAATAGCAGTTGCTTAAGAAGCCAATTCTTTTCTCTAACGACACATCCACAGAATCATCTCAAGGTATTGCAGACCTCTTTTGTTGTTTTCTCAATCATTTGTCGAAGAATTTATTTCGCACTAAAAGTGGTGCTGCGGCTTAGCTAGTTCAAATGCATGTCTAGGTAACAGAAGATGTTGGGTTTAAATCCCATTAGTAAGTTGTGTTATGTAAGGAGCCCACTCAATTGAAATCCCTTTAGATGCCAGTTCTATTATCTTTCAACATAAATGATCAGGTCATGCTACATAAGACCTATTTCATTGTTTTCTGAAGAATTATTAGTGGTACTGTGGCTTAGCTGGTCAAAGCACCTGTCTTGTAAACAGGTGACCCTGGGTTCAACTCCCAGCAGTGCCTCCAATTGTGCATAAGAATAAAGTGTTGTACAATTTTATACCAGTTTTTCTTAAAAAAAAGCGGAATTGTCTTAACTGGCAATTTTGCTAGTGATTGTAAATGTGCAAACTATCAATGCACTATAGTTTTCTTCAATGCCAATTGTATGTCCACTAGTCACGGCAATTTGTTTTCCATTCTTGGTTGAGGGGGGGAAAGCAAAATGCAATACAGCCATTGCCTTACCCAGCTTTCTTTCATTACATGCCATTACATGACTGTGTTTTTCACAATGATTCAAGTCCCCATGGAGACAGGCAAAAATTGCCATCGCTGAGTATTTCCAAATCATTCTGGCAGGGTAGTGGGTTAAATTTTCAACCAGCAATAGTAACGTCTTAGTTGTCCTTCACAGACTACAATATCGCCTCTGTGAAAGAATATCTGGGCGTGACTCAAGAGTTTGTGAGGATTTGAAGGTTTTGGTGTCACACAGAAGTTGCGATTCTTTGCCACATATCTATTGCAGTTTCATTGCCCTTCGCCATAACACAAAGTGATATGGCATACACAGCAGTCTGGCTTATGTTGAACCTTTCACTTGGTCTTTACCAGTTCTTATTGTTTATTGTCGCGCATTAACACATGCCTAGTTAGCTCAGTCGGTAGAGCATGAGACTTTTAATCTCAGGGTCGTGGGTTCGAGCCCCACATCTGGCTTTGTTTTAGAAACGAGCATCTTTATACGCAGTGCAAGTGTTTAATAAAGACGGGTCCAACCATATTTGTATACGTAGTGTGTGGCATAGCACACCTACACTCGGCAGTTGTGGATGTGGATCCTCCAGATCGCTCTATGGGTCTCTCTTCAAATGCTACACATATGCATCTCTCAAATGAACGAGTCATCACGAATCGTTGTCAAAGACTGAAGAAGTAGATCAAGCTTGGCCAAATGGTTAACTAGTAAACATGAGATCCTGGGTTGAAATCCCAGCTGTACAGTGTTTTGTGTAACATGAACACACAATAGCATTTGCTTAAGAAGCCAAATAATTTTTTCTTATGACACATCCACAGAATCATCTCCAGGTATTGCAGACCTCTTTTGTTGTCTTCTCAATCATTTGTTGAAGAATTTCTTTCGCACTGAAAGTGGTGCTGCAAGAAAGAAGTGACAGCACACACAATGTTGAAGATACATTTTAAAACTATAGGCACTTGCAGTGTGCCTTGCAATTGCCAGGAATCGAACCCAGGCCTCCCGCGTGGCAGGCAAGAAGTCTACCACTGAACCACCAATGCTTGATTGTTGAACAATGTTAGCTCATACAATTTGTCCAACACACATTAACACCTGCAGGACTCAAAGTATTATTGGTTAAGGCAATGGACTGCTAATCCATTGTGCTCTGCACGCGTGGGTTCGAATCCCATCCACATCGTTTGCACCATTCACACATCACTATCCTTTTCATGTAGTAAATGTGATGAATCATAGTCATGTGGCTGTCCTTAACTCTGCAAAGAAAATCCAGACCCTCACCTACAAAGACTTTAACCGCTGTGGCAATGGTAAGAATATATCGTTGCGTTGTTCAGGAATCGAACCCGGGTCAACTGTTTGGAAGGCAGCTATGCTTACCACTATAACACCAATGCAGGAGTGAGAAACTACGTACTGTGGATCGTCCAACCTGACCTCAAAACACGGAGGAACCTAATTTTCTGGTGAGCTTCCTAGGACAACTCTTGACACTAAGGGTCTTCTTCATTCTCTATGGTCTGAACCACTGTTCAATGTTTCAGTTTCACTTAAATGTAGTGTAGAGAACAACATTTACCACAAATAAATCCAGTCAATGATCTCGAAAGTCCTAAATGACTTTGGCATTGATAAATAGATAGCAATGCATTGGCCGGGAATCGAACCCGGGTCAACTGCTTGGAAGGCAGCTATGCTCACCACTATACCACCAATGCTTGCGTGAGACTCGTACTCTGAATCGTCTGACCCGACCTCAAAACACGGAGGAACCTTGTTTGGTAGTAGCGGATGCATTGCCACAGGGGCGCCACTGTGGCGGTGCGTCTGCTGCTGCTGGCACGGGTTCGGGGGTGGGGGGCGCGGTTGGGCTCGTGCGCTTGTCTGTTTGGCGGTGGGGGGGCCGGGCACCATTGTGGTGCCCGGCCTCTGTGGGTCGGGCATGCGCACGCTCATGCCTGTTGCCCTCGTTCTCGGGGGGCCTTTGGGTCGTTCGCTCCGGTCGTGGGGTGGGGCCTTGCCTCCCTGTGGGGGGGGGGGGGGGGGGGGGAGCACGGAGGCACGTAGGAATTTGTATCCTGTTTGATCGATTGTGCTTTCCTCTCAGGGTGAGCAAGTTTCCATTGTGTGTGTAAATATGGTTTTATATTCAATATTGTATAATGTTTAATAGTGTTTTTTCAATTCTGCATTAGTAGACTTTGTTTTTTAATTTTGATTAGGGATGTCTTGATCTGTATATGTTGTATATATTACTTTGTAAATTTGTGAATTGAAAAAAAACATTAAAACTTTTTTTTAAAAGTATCCCAGCCTGTCACGCGGGAGACCAGGGTTAAATTCCCCAACGAGGAGTACTTGGCATTAACCCACAGTCACCAACGTTGTGTTCCTTTAGGAGCAGTCAGTTTCTGTGAGCAAGAAGCGATCTTCGATGTACATGACAAAAGCAACGAAATTCACGCAACGATCCACTCTTAGACAATTTCCTTTCTGTGTCAGGATGGCCGAGCGGTCTAAGGTGCTGCGTTAAGGTCGCAGTCTCCTTTGGAGGCGTGGGTTCAAATCCTACTTCTGACAGAAGTTTTGAGAACGACTAAGGACATGCGAAAACACTATCGAAATGACCTTTAGATATCAAAAGCCTATCGAAGTTTAGTTCGCCCTAATCAGCAAGATGTTTAGAAAGAGTGCACCTCACACACAGTGTTTAAGCTCAGGTTTAGAACTGCTCTAAAGCGTAGCTTGCAGTGGCCGGGAACCGAACCCCATACTCCCGCGTGGCAGGCGAGAAGTCTACCACTGAACCACCAATGCTTGATTATTGAAGCATTTTGGCTCACACAATTTGTCCAACACACATATACCACTGGAGGACTCAAAGTATTTACTCAGATCAAAGAATACTGGAACCCCACGGCTCCTCGTTATCAATGCTTGCTTTCTCAAGAATTTGGGCTCCCAGAATTGAATTTGTCGGACATACATTTACAGCTGTAGACGGCAATGCGCTTACTCATATCGAGGTATTGTCAAAGCTTGTTAGTATGGTGGTCAGCATACCTGCCTGTCACGTGAGAGGCCGTGGTTCAATGCCAAGACGGGGAGTATTTCTTCCTTACCCAACACATAAAATGTTGCGCTATTTTAGGAGCAGTCGGTGTCTGTGAGCATGAAGCAGTCTTTGATTTCCATGACAAGTTTAACGAAATTTACGCAACGATCCACAGTGGTACATTTCCAATTACATGTCAGGATGGCAGAGCGGTCTAAGGCGCTGCGTTCAGGTCGCAGTCTCCACCGGAGGCGTGGGTTCAAATCCCACTTCTGACAGAAGTTTTGAGGATGGCTAAGGACAAGCGAAATCACTATTGAAATAAACTTATAATATCAAATCACTCTTTAAAAGTTAGTTCACACTCATCAGCTTGATGTTCAGAAGTGACATCGAGCAAAGCATTTCAGTTGCCGTTCAGAACTGATCTAATGTGTGCCTTGCATTGGCCGGGAATCGAACCCGGGCCTCCCGCATGGCAGGCGAGAATTCTACCACTGAACCACCAATGCTTGATTGTTAAATAATGTTAGCTCATACAATTTGTCAAACACACATTAACACCTGCAGGACTCAAAGTATTTACTCAGGTCAAGGAATACTGGAACCCCACGGCTCCTCGTTATCAATGCTTGCTTTCTCTAGAATTTGGGCTCCCAGAATTTAATTTGTCTGACTAAAATGAACACCTGTAGACGTCAATGCGCTTACTAATGTCGAGGTGTTCTCATTCCAACAGGTCCTTGTTAGTACAGTGGTCAGTATCCCCGCCTGTCACGTGGGAGACCGGGGTTCAATTCCCCGACGGGTAGGGTTTGACATTAACCCACAGTCACCAATACAATCAAAGTTGAGTTATTTTAGGAGCAGTCGGTATCTGTGAGCAAGAAGCGATCTTTGATTTCAATGACAAGTTTAACGAAATTCACCCAACGATCCACCCCGGTACACTTTCTATGATGTGTCTGCGGCTGTACCACTCTGACCACGCCCATACCACCCTGACCACGCCCATACCACCCCCATCTGGTTGATGCAGGAAGTGAGCGCGCACAGAGTTTCGTTGAGAAAGCAATTGTTCTCTTTGTTATTTCGTGTTTGTTTCGCCGACGGCGGCGGCGTAACGCACGCACACGGTGAGAGTAGAGGAAACGGTGAGGCACACGGGGTGTTGTGAGAGAGATGGATGGGGAAGAACTGACGGTGGAGGGTGGAGGGTAAAGGGAGTGACGTCAGTGATGGATGCACTGAGGGAGGTTAAGAAAGTGTGTGGAGGTGTGATGATGGGGATGCAGAGTGAAAGGGGGGACAGGAGCTTCGAGATCACGATGAGAGACGAGGTGGGCACATCGAGATTAATGGACTGGCATTCGAGTGAAAAGGAGCAATGGTGCACGTCAGAGACATTGTTAAAGATGAGTTGGTGGTTTCCTTTTATTAACTTGTATGGTATCGGTGTGTATTATGTTATTTATTTGCACTATTTTATTAAAACTATTGTTGTTTGGTTTTCAGTTTGATAAAGCGCAGTTCGGTGGTACTTTGTCTGCTGCAGCCAGGCCTAATCTAAATGTGACTAGGAAGCCTGTTGAGGTGATACATGTAGCTATAGCTGTGCCTGATGCCTAAGAACACGGCCATCAAGCAATACACTGTCCTTGTTTTATAAATTGACTTCATCAGGTACATTTCCCCCCCCCTCTCTCACAGCGTCCCTCCAGCCCTGCCACTACCCCAGCTGGGAGAAGCCCTCCATCCGCTACCCCACCTCGAGCGACTTCCAGTCCCAGATATATCAGGCCCATCTCCCCTTTCTCTCTGCTCCCATCCAGCCCTGCTGTGTCATCTGTCAGCACCGGCTCTTCCCCTCTGGTTAGTGCAACTGTAATAACCTCTACACTGGTCTTACAAACTGTAGCGTGTAGCGGATAGATGTTTTATTGTCTTTTTCATTTGTTTTATGTAGGTTGCGTCAAATAGGAGTCTTGCTCCTCCTGGTCCCGTGCCTTCTCCTCCTCGTCCCGTGCCTGCTCCTCCTGGTCCCGTCCCTAATCCTCCTGGTCCCGTCCCTGCACCCCTTTGTACTGCTTCATTTCTGGGTCCGGCTCTAGATCACTTCTGGCTGCCGGCAAAAATGAAAGAGACAATTCCCCAGCCAGACCAGCGCTGGATTGCGTCCACGCTGTGGAGGAACCAGCGGCTGCGCCAAGCTCTGGAATGAGCCACCGGTGCCAGCCCTGATTTATAACCAGGACCCATTACCAGAGCATAATATAATGTATAATGTGAGAATTCCAGATGGCTTTATGGGTCTCTTTTCAAATTGTACACATAGGTGTTTCTTGAATAAACATCTTTCATGAACAAGTCTTTGGTAATATTCATAAAAGACTGAAGAAGATCAAGCCAGGCCAAATCTATGTCCAGTAAACAGGAGATCCTGTGTTGAACTGCTAGCAGTTCAGGGTGTGGTGTAACATAAGATGACAATCTTGTTTCTCTTTTCACACAGCCACAGAATAGTGCATCCTTTGTTTGCTGTTCTCTCAAGAATTCGGTGAAGCTTAAACACCAAAGTGGTGCTGTGGCTTAGTTGGTAAAGTGCCTGTCTAGTAAACAGGAGATCCTGGGTTCAAATCCCAGCAGTACCTGCAACTCTGCATCATTATTAACTGGTGTATATTTTAATACAAGCTTCACTTGCAGCACCAAAAAAACGTATTGTCTTACTGGTAACTTTTCTAGTGGTTGTAAACCTGCAAAGTATCAATGCAATTGATTTCCTCCGACATCAACTGTACGTCCGCTAGGTCAAAGCAATGTGATGTCCGCTCTTGGGTGAGTAGGGCAAAGGGCTTAAACAGCCTGCTTTCACTTTATGCCATTACATGACTGTGTTTTTGACCGCTTTACAAGTCCCCTTGGAGACTTGCAAAAATTGCCATGGGTGACTCTTTTCAAGTCATCCTTGCGGTATAGTGGGTTAAGTTTTAAACCAGCAAAAATAATGTCTCAGTTGTACTTCACTGACTATGATATTGCCTCTGCGAAATAGTAAGTAGCTGTGGCCCAATATAATCTTACGTTTTGAAGGTTAGGGTTCCACAAGAACAGTTTTAAACTTTGCCACATTGAATGCAATGTTTCCATTGCAGTTCATGGTCCTTAACTTATCAAAATCATGGAACAAAGATGAATTTAAAGGTTCTGGTTTCAAATCAAAGTTAACAGCATTGCAAGGACCCAGGGCAATGCACATATTATATGGCATACAAAGCATTCTTAGTAAAGCTCAGGCACTTTCTTTGTCTTTGCCAATTTTGATTTATAATTCTCAGGGATGAACAGGTGTACGTGCCCGGTTAGCTCAGTCGGTAGAGCATGAGACTCTTAATCTCAGCGTCGTGGGTTCGAGCCCCACATTTGGGCGTTCTAGTCTTTGGACATAGTTTAAGCGTTCTGTGTGTAATTGTGCAGCGTTGCATACATTGTGAGTGTTAAACCACACCTTCACTCTTAAGGTGTTAATTTGAGTATTCCAGATGGCTTTATGGGTCTTCTTTCAAATTGTACAAGAGTGTTTCTTGAATAAAAGTCTTTCATGAACAAGTATTTGGTAATATTCATAAAAGACTGAAGAAGGTCAAGTCTGGCCAAATCTATGTCCAGTAAAAAGGAGATCCTGTGTTGAAATGCTAGCAGTTCAGGGTGTGGTGTAACATACTCCCACAATAGCATTGGCATAAGATGACAATCTTGTTTCTTTTTTCACAGTCACAGAATAGTGCAGCCTTTGTTTGCTGTTCTCTCAAGAATTCGGTGAAGCTTTCCCACCAAAGTGGTGCTGTGGCTTAGTTGGTAAAGTGCCTGTCTAGTAAACAGGAGATCCTGGGTTCAAATCCCAGCAGTACCTGCAACTCTGCATCATTGGTGGATCACCATCACTGGTGTATATTTTTATACAAGCTTCACTTGCAGCACCAAAAAACGTCTTGTCTTACTGGTAACTTTGCTAGTGGTTGTAAACCTGCAAAGTATCAATGCAATTGATTTCCTCCGACATCAACTGTACGTCCGCTATGTCAAAGCAATGTGTTGTCCGCTCTTGGGTGAGTAGGGCAATGCAGCAATGGGCTTAAACAGCTTGCTTTCACTTTATGCCACTACATGACTGTGTTTCTGACCGCTTTACAAGTCCCATTGGAGACTGGCAAAAATTGCCATGGGTGACTCTTTTCAAGTCATCCTTGCGGGATAGTGGGTTAAGTTTTCATCCAGCAAACATCATGTCTCAGTTGTACTTCACTGACTACGATGTTGCCTCTGCGAAATAGTAAGTAGCTGTGGCCCAATAGAATCTTACGTTTTGAAGGTTAGGGTTCCAGAAGGACAGTGTGAAACTTTGCCACATTGAATGCAATGTTTCCATTGCAGTTCATGGTCCTTAACTTATCAAAATCATAGAAAAAAGATGGATTTAAAGGTTCTGGTTTCAAATTAAAGTTTACAACATTGCAAGGAACCAGGGCAATGCACATATTATATGGCATACAAAGCATTCTTGGTAAAGTTCAGGCACTTTCTTTGTCTTGGCAATTTTGATTAATAATTCTCAGGGATGAACAGGTGTACATGCCCGGTTAGCTCAGTCGGTAGAGCATGAGACTCTTAATCTCAGGGTCGTGGGTTTGAGCCCCACATTGGGCGTTCTAGTCTTTGGACACAGTCTAAGTGTTCTGAATGTAATTGTGCAGTGTTGCATACATTGTGAGTGTTAAATCACAACTTCACTCTTAAGGTTATAATGTCAGAATTCCAGATGGCTTTATGGTTCTTCTTTCAGATTGTACAAATAGGTGTTTTTTGAATAAACATATTTCATGAACAAGTCTTTGGTAATATTCATAAAACACTGAAGAAGATCAAGCCTGGCCAAATCTATGTCCAGTAAACATGAGATCCTGTGTTGAAATGCTAGCAGTTCAGGGTGTGGTGTAACATACTCCCACAATAGCATTGGCATAAGATGACAATCTTGTTTCTCTTTTCACACAGCCACAGAATAGTGCATCAACTTGCTACAGTGCGCAACGCTCATGGGATCACGAATGTTTGATAATGGAGACATGGTTTCGGGCACATTTAAGTGAAGAACTTTGTAATCAATAAACCACAATCAAAACTCAACGATGACTAATGGAGTCAGTGATTTCCACAGTAGGCTACGGAGTAGTGTAAGTTCAAGGAGTGCGCGTCAGCTAGTTCACCAGCCAAAGACTGTTTATTTGTTTGTTTATTTTAAGTCCTTATAGCAGCCCCTCAGTGGCTTTAAGTTTGGAGGCTTAGCCATTATACAAAAGTCAAAAACTTTGCTCAAGCAATAGAAACTGGAGGAGTTTCATCTCGGCGGCGTTAGATGTCGGAAGCGGCTGACGGCAAACAACTTGGAGATATTTGCACCATTATTCAAAGGCAAAATGAAATTACAAATACCCTTGTTCAACAGCATCGTTTAATGGTATTGCCTGCCAGAGATATTCCTCTATTTGATGGGGATCCTCTTCAACATATCTCATTTAAAAGAGCATTCGAACAAGGTGTGGAGGAAAAGGTCAGCATTGCTGATTGCTTGTATTACCTGGAGCAGTTTACTAGAGGGCAGCCAAGGGAGCTGGTTCGTAGTTGCCAACATGCTGAACCTGCGGAAGGTTATGCTCATGCAAAAAGGTTGTTGCATGAACATTTTGGAAATGAATATAAAATTGCTGCTGCATACATGGAAAAGGCTTTGGCTTGGCAATCAATAAAATCAGAAGATGTGCATGCATTACAAGCCTACTCTCTGTTCCTGCGTTCATGTTGTAATGTCATGGAGAAGTTACAGTACAGGCAAGAGTTGGATATGACGAGCAACATGAGAGCAGTGATGTTCAAGTTGCCATTTAGGTTAAGAGAGCAATGGAGAACTGTTGCACATGACATTCTGGAAAGATCCAACTGCAGAGCTTTGTTTAAGGATTTGGTAGCATTCATTGAAAAATATGTCAGAGTAATCTCAGACCCTTTATTTGGCGACATTCAGGAAACGTCGTCAGGAAATTCTGGATCAAGTTAAGACAATGCCTTAACCACTCAGCCATCACAGCTCCTTACCTAAGTAATAAAATGGCATTATTTTCAAACAGAGTCCCAAGGGCCATGCGTTAAATAAAAAAGACCCTTAATACAGAGTGAAAAATCTGTTTCAAGCACTCCATAGAGGTTGTTTGTAATGAGATGCCTTTGGCAGAATTTGAACTGGCGCTGATAGAAACCATTGGATTTTGAATCCAAAGGTATTACTTCTCAGACATCATAACACCTTTGTACATGAAACAAAGGGAATATCGGTTGGTCAAGATGGATTAGCCTTTGGACTTTGACAATTACTAAGGCTTGTTTTTTGGGTGGTCTAGTCAAAATTCTCAGCAGACAAGGCTGCTTGAAGGATTTGAGCTTTCACAGTTCCCAGTGAGTCTAATGCCTTAACCACTGCTCCAAAACAGTTTCATATTTTGGTGTAAAATGGAATTCTAGTTGCAAAAGATTCCCAATTGACATGCAGCAATAAAAAAAGGTCCAAAGTACACAGTAAAACACGTGTTTTAACTTCTTCATAGAGGATGGTCAAATTTAAACCAAAGCACATATTAAGTTATATGACATAGACCAATGAGCACATTTGAAATGGGACGCTGCGAGCAGGAGTCGAACCTGCGCGGGGAAACCCCATTGGATTTCGAGTCCAACGCCTTAACCTCTCAGCCATCACAGCTCCTGCTGTTGCAATATGATTGAATTTTATTGGAAAGCATTCCATATAACAAGTGTTTAACATAGAAGGTCCTAAATCCACAGCAAAACATCAGTTTTAACATCTTCACAGAGGGTGGTAAAATTGAAACCACAAAACCATTATTGCCCATCGTTTCCTTAACATTTTCAAATGAACACCATTGGAATCATTTCAAGAAGGCAGTAGGAATGGAACCTGCTCAGGGAAAACACCATTTGATTTTGAGTCCAACGCATACATCCTAAGCTATGGCAGCTCTTCTTGAAATCAACTAAAGCAATTTCAACATGTAATGTTATTTTCTTTGTAGATTAAGTAAACAGATATTTTTGGCACTCATTGTCACAAAACTTGTCAGCCAATATGTGAAGAGGATTTGATCCTGTGTGGGATACCCATTAATTTACTTCCAACGCATTACCCACTCAGACATCACAGCTTCTTATCTTTGGGTACAATGGGACTCTTGTTGCAATGGAATCCCAAGTGATACGTCACGAATAAAGCACACTTACATTTACACAGCAAAAAATCTGTTTCATACAAGTTTGTGAAATGGATTTTACAATACAAATCGCTATAAATGTAATCCCTGACAGAACATAATGTATACAACTGCATTCCTTTTTATTGAGATGCCATGCCAGAATTTGAAACAGCACAAAGTCCAATGCCTTTACCTCTCGGCCATAATAGCACCGTTAGACAAGAAACAAAGAGAATCTCAATGCATATTAGTATCCATCTATTCCTTGACAGACCTGAGTGGTCACCATTGTATTCCTTTCTAATGAGAAACAGTGAGAAGGACCCTACCTTGCATTGGGAGACAACACATGGTCTTGAGAACGAGACCATATCCTCTTGGCCTTTACAGCTCCTCTTGACCAATAACAACGGGAATCTTGGTTGTCTAATTACACAGTTGCACAGTATTTTGATTCGTAAAGGTTTTTATTGTTGAAACGTAAAGCACCAATCGCTGTGAGTAGGACTTGAACCTGTATGGGTAAAACACCATCTCAAATACAATACCTTAACCACTCTGCCATCTGTGTTGGGAAAATGACTCAAGGCCCATCCTGAGGTCAGCTTGCTAAAACTAACTAATTCCGATATGCACACTACAATGGCCTATCTGTCTTTTCAACTTTCTACCTCCCCACAGATGTCAGTTTATCCTGTATTCCTGTATGGTGCTCTGTTCCCATATGAGAAACTCCTGAGCAAGCTCCTTTTTCCATAACAATGTATCTGCGCCTGGCCTTGACTGTATGCTCTCTTCCTAAACCAGGTGTCCAGTTTTAATTGGGCATCGAACCTATTATAGACAGTCCAATGGCGCCATCTAGTGTCATATCTGAGATACTGTTTGCCCGACTTTATAAAAAGGCGTCCCTCCTGTCTTCGGGGCGCCCTTTCTCGAGAACTCTGCTCTGTGTGGAGTTGCCTTTGAAACTGTGCCTTTTGCGTGCTGCAGCGTGTGAAATAAAATCATTTACGGATATCCATTTGTCTTAGCCTTAATCGAGCCAGCCACTGTCATCTAATTTTGCTACAACACTATGTGGGTCTCCCTTCAAATGGTACACATAGGTGTTTCTTGAATAAACATCTTTCATGAACAAGTCTTTACTAATATTCATAAAAGTGCTGTGGCTTAGTTGGTAAAGTGCCTGTCTAGTAAACAGGAGATCCTGGGTTCAAATCCCAGCAGTACCTGCAACTCTGCATCGTTATTAACTGGTGTACATTTTTATACAAGCTTCACTTGCAGCACCAAAAAAAACGTCTTGTCTTACTGGTAACTTTGGTAGTGGTTGCAAACCTGCAAAGTATCAATGCAATTGATTTCCTCCGACATCAACTGTACGTCCGCTAGGTCAAAGCAAGGTGTTGTCCGCTCTTGGGTGAGTAGGGCAATGCAGCAATGGGCTTAAACAGCTTGCTTTCACTTTATGCCATTACATGACTGTGTTTTTGACCGCTTTACCATTCCCCTTGGAGACTGGCAAAAATTGCCATGGGTGACTCTTTTCAAGTCATCCTTTTCAGCAAATATCATGTCTCAGTTGTACTTCACTGACTACGATGTTGCCTCTGCGAAATAGTAAGTAGCTGTGGCCCAGTATAATCTTACGATTTGAAGGTTAGGGTTCCACAAGGACAGTGTGAAGCTTTGCCACATTGAATGCAATGTTTCCATTGCAGTTCATGGTCATTAACTTATCAAAATAATGGAACAAAGATGAATTTAAAGGTTCTGGTTTCAAATCAAAGTTTGTAATTGTGTTGAACATTTGGGTAGTTAATTACTGATGTGAAAAAGCCTGCAGAGATGTCTTCCGAAGGTACACAGTGCCAACAGGTTCCACCGAGATTTGAACTCGGATCGCTGGATTCAGAGTCCAGAGTGCTAACCATTACACCATGGAACCATTTCCAGCACATGTGTTTCAATAGAGAGTCCATAACAACTATATTTCAAACCTGGAGGACTGTGATCTTTAGCGACTACTCTGAAACTTGGTTGAATTCATGGTCTCTATTATCATTCAGTTATTGGCTGCCGAAAGCATTGGTGGATTAGATGTTAGCATTGCTGCCTTCCAAGTAGTCGTTCTTAAAACGACATATAAGTGAAACTGAAAAATTGAACAGTGGTTCAGAGGATTGAGAATGAACAAGACCCTTAATGTCTAGAGTTGTTCTAGGAAGCTCACCAGCAAACTAGGGTCCGCCGTGATTTGAGGTCGGGTCGGACGATTCCGAGTACGAGTCTCCTGCAAGCATTGGTGGTATAGTGGTGAGCATAGCTGCCTTCCAAGCAATTGACCAGGGTTCGATTCACGGCCAATGCATCGTTATCTACTTATCAATGCCAAAGTGAGTTAGGACTTTCGAGATTATTGTCTGGGTTTATTTGCAGTAAATGTTGTTCTCTGGACTACATTTAAGTGAAATTGAAACATTGAACAGTGGTTCAGACCATAGAGAATGAAGAAGACCCTTAATGTCTAGAGTTGTCCTAGGAAGCTCACCAGCAAACTAGGTTCCTCTGTGTTTCGAGGTCAGGTCGGACGATCCACAGTACGTAATTTCTCACTTCTGCGTTGGTGTTACAGTGGTAAGCATAGCTGCCTTCCAAGCAGTTGACCCGGGTTCGATTCCTGGCCAATGCATCGATATCTTCTTACCATTGCCACAGCGATTAAGGTATTTCTAGGTGAGGGTCTGGATTTTCTTTGCAGGGTAAAGGACAGCCGCATGACTATGATTCATCACATTTTCTACATGAAAATGACGGGTGAATGGTGCAAACGATGAGGATGGGATTCGAACCCACGCGTGCAGAGCACAATGGATTAGCAGTCCATCGCCTTAACCACTCGGCCACCCCATCAGCTAACTTAAGAAGAAAACACTTAGAATTTTTTAAGAAATGTGATCTAGACTACATTTAAGCAACACAGGAATTTGGAACTGTGTTGAACATTTGGGTAGTGAATTACGGATGTGAGGAAGCCAGCAGAGATATCTTCCGAAGGTAGACAGTGCCAATAGGTTCCACCGAGATTTGAACTCGGATCGCTGGATTCAGAGTCAAGAGTGCTTGTTGCTCAATCTTTTTACTGTTTTTTCAATTCACAAATTGACAAAGTCATATACACAATGTATGCAATATATACAAATCAAGACATCCCCACTCAAAATTCTAAAACAAAGTCTACTACTGCAGAATTAAAAAAACACTCATAACAGTATACAATGTTAAATACAAAAACATATTTTCACACACAAAGGATACTTGCTCACCCTGAGAGGAAAGCACAATCGAGCAAACGGGACACAACTTCCTACGTGCTGCCGTGCTCCCCCCACCACACACACACACACACACACACACACACACACACACACACACACACACACACACACACACACACAGGGAGGCGGAGCATGGCTAAAGGAACACAACGTTGGTGACTGTGGGTATACGTCAAGAACTCCCCGTCGGGGAAATGAACCCCGGTCTCCCGCGGGGATACTGACCACTATAACATTAAACCGCAACTTAAACCCTGTGTGTGAGGTAACCTCTTTCTGAATATCTAGCTGATGCGGGCGAACTAAACTGCAATTGTCTTTTGATATCAAAAGGACATCATGATGGTGATTTCGCTTGTCCTTAGCCGTTCTCAAAACTTCTGTCAGAAGTGGGATTTGAACCCATGCCTCCAGAGGAGACTGCGACCTGAACGCAGCGCCTTAGACCGCTCGGCCATCCTGACACATAATATAAATTGTACATTTCGTTAAGTTTTTCATGTATTTCAAATTCAAAGATCGCTTCTTGCTCACAAACACCGACTGCTCCTAAATTAATACAACTATGATTGTATTGGTGACTGTGGGTTAATGTCAAGCACTCCCGTCGGGGAATTGAACCCCGGTCTCCCGTGTGACAGGCTGGGATACTGACCACTATACTAACGAGGACCTGTTGGAATGAGAACACCTCGACATTAGTTAGCGCATTGACGTCTACAGGTCTACATTTGTTGGCATATACACTGATTTGTTGATCAGTGTGTTCACTGATCAACAGTAGTCTATCACAGTAGGTTTAAACACGAACGATGTATGTGTGTGTTTATTCCTCCATCAAATAAACCGGTATTCCTGTCCTGAAGATGGCAAACCCAACAACATTGTTGTCAGACAAATTCAATTCTGGGACCCCAAATTCTGGAGAAAGCAAGCTTTGATAACGAGGAGCCGTGGGGTTCCAGTATTCCTTGACCTGAGTAAATACTTTGAGTCCTGCAGGTGCAAATGTGTGATGGACAAATTGTGTGAGCCAAACACTTCAACAATCAAGCATTGGTGGTTCAGTGGTAGAATTCTCGCCTGCCACGCGGGAGGCTAGGGTTCGATTCCCTGCCAATGCAAATCACACAGTTCATCAGTTCTGAACGGCAACTTAAACGCTTTGCTTGATGTCCCTTCTGAACATCAAGCTGATGAGTGTGAACTAAACTTTAAAGAGTAATTTGGTATCAGAAGTTTATTTCGATAGTGATTTATCTTGTCCTTAGCCATCCTCAAAACTTCTGTCAGAAGTGGGATTTGAACCCACGCCTCCAGTGGAGACTGCGACTTAGACCGCTCGGCCATCCTGACACATAATATAAATTGTCCAAGAGCGGATCGTTGCGTGAATATTGTTACGTTTGTCATGTATAAATAACTCAACTTTGATTGTATTGGTGACTGTGGGTTAATGTCAAACACTCACCGTCGGGAATTGAACCCCGGTCTCCCGCGTGACAGGCAGGGATACTGACCACTATACTAACGAGGACCTGTTTACATACCTCGACGGGGAGTGTTTGACATTGACCCACAGTCACCAATACAATCAAAGTTGTGTTATTTTAGGAGCAGTCGGTGTCTGTGAGCCAGAAGCTATCTTTGAATTTGAAATACATGACAAACGTAACGAAATTCACGCACGCTTTCTCACATCTGTAATTCACTACCCAAATCTTCAACACAGTCCCAAATTACTGTGTTGCTTAAATGTAGTCTAGATCACATTTCTTAAAAAATTCACTTATAGGTAGTTTTAAGAACGACTACTTGGAAGGCAGCAATGCTAACATCTAATCCACCAATGCTTTCGGCAGCCAATAACTGAATGATAATAGACACCATGAATTCAACCAAGTTTCAGAGTAGTCGCTAAAGATCACAGTCCTCCAGGTTTGGAATATAGTTGTTATGGACTCTCTATTGAAATCTCGGTGGAACCTGTTTGCGCAGTGTACCTTTGGAAGACATCTCTGCAGGTTTTCTCACATCCGTAATTCACTACCCAAATGTTCAATACAGTTCCAAACTCTTGTGTTGCTTGATTAGTCTAGATCACATTTCTTAATAAAACTCAGTGTTTTATACTTATGTTATCTGATGGGGTGGCCGAGTGGTTAAGGTGATAGACTACTAATCCATTATGCTCTGCACGCGTGGGTTCGAATCCCATCCTCATGGTTTGCACCAACATAGCATTAGCATTTCATTTAGTATGCTCACGCAACCACACGCGTTTTCTTCAATAACAAATAATAAACCATATGGCACTGAATGAATGTGCATTACTGAAAATAACAAACAGAATGGCACAGAATCAAAATGCATTGCATAAAATAACAAACCGTATGGCACGGAATGAATGTGCATTGTAGAAAATAAAAAACCGTATGGCACAGAATGTATGTGCATTGCAGAAAATAACAAATGTTATGGCACAGAATGAAAACCACATTGCACAGAATTCAACGTCAAGCCGCAGTCAAACTTCTGCAACAGTCAACAGCAGCTTGCAAGTGTATTGAGAGTTTTGAAAAGGAAAGATCGGGAGAGTGTGCAAGTGCAAAGCAAGTATAGTATCTAACCTGTTCTAATTCCAGCATGCCAACCTTCTACCAAGCCAAAACCAACTAATTCCAGCATGCCAACCTTCTACCAAGCCAAAACCAACTTTCTACCAAGCCAAAACCAACCTTCTACCAAGCCAAAACCAACCTTCTACCAAGCCAAAACAAACCTTCTACCAAGCCAAAACCAACTTTCTACCAAGGCAAAACCAAACTTCTACCAAGTCAAAACCAACCTTCTACCAAGCCAAAACCAACCAATTAAACCAGACCTCAACATGCCCCCAGTCAGTAGTCTAGTTAGTCTGATGGATTTCCAAAAAACCACAGAGGGTCCAGTGGGGTTATGGGTGGAGCAAAAACTGAACACTTCCTTCTCTTTGTCGAGTTATTTTGGAGATGTCCTTAAATTCACAAACATCCTGGATATTTCAGACACGTGGCATTTCAAGTTCTCTTTGTGGATTCCTGAGGGAAGTAGAGCATCTGGAGAAGGTGTTGTGCCGGTCAATTGTCTAACGCAGCATGGATTGCACAGGATTGTCATTTCAACCCAGTGGAGGTCCAGTAGTCCAGTGGTGCTGTTAAACAAAAAAAGAAAGCAATTGGCGAAAATAGTTGCATTCGCCAATTAGTCTACTTACCTCTTCATCTACGACTGTTTGCTTTCAACAGTTCCATTTTTACCCAAAACATCGTTCTTTCACAATGCTTGCAGCTGTTCCTCCATTTTGAGTCCAGTTTCCAGCGCACACACACACTTCCCAGTGCTCACACGGAGGTTGTCGGTGCAGCGCCGGTAAAGTCAGTCGGTTAGTCATCCCCAGTTAGGCCCAATACAAACACGTGTACACACTGCACTCAAAACACAAGCTACAACTCCGCATTTCAACTATAAACGAGCAAAACCAAATCGACTATGAGCGGTCAAACCCGGGGTAACATTGAGGGGAAAGAACAGTGATATAGATTGTCAGTGAGGAGAAGGGCAGAGTAATGTAATGTGTGCGGTGCACTGATGCACAATCACAGGCTGATCTGAAGCCAGCAGTCAAACACAACCAAACAAACAATCAAGCAGCTCATTAAACAATAAACGTCGGTGAACCTCCACCCCGTTAGTGGCCACGTTGTCCGGATCGTTCATCCAAAAGCGCCCAAAACAAATACGCAACAGCGGGCGCAACGTCTAACTAATAAAAGGTACAGGCCTAAGCCATCGGTTACCGCAGTCAAACGAGAAAAAAAAAAGAACTAATGGCCGACATCACCTGGGAGCTATGTGCACGTCGGGAGCGACTCAGCTAAATTCAATTAAGAACTAATGACAACGAGAAGGTGATTGGCTGTCAGCGAGAAGATCCACACGAGAAAGGGCCTCCGTGTCGAGGGCATCTTACGAAGCACATGTGGTTCTGTGGTAGAATTTTCACCTGCCACGCCGGAGACCAGGGTTCGATTCTCGCCAATGCAAGGAACAATTTAGATCAGCTCTGAACCGCAACTTAAACATTGTGTATGAGGTCACATCTTTCTGAACATCTAGCTGATGAGGATGTACTAAACTTTTAGGGTCTTTTGATATCTAAAGGTATTTCAAGTGATTTCGCTTGTCCTTAACAGTCCTCAAAACTTTTGTCAGAAGTTGGATTTGAACCCACGCCTTCAGAGGAGACCGCGACCTGAACGCAATTCCCCGAACGCTCCCCTAGACCGCTCGGCCATCCTGACACATAAGAGAAGTTGTCCAAGAGTGGATCGTTGCATGAGTTTCGTTGCGTTTGTCATGTATTTCAAAGATCGCTTCTTGCTCACAGACACTGACTGCTCCTAAAATAACTCAACTTTGATAGTATTGGTGACTGTGGGTTAACGTCAAAAAATCCCCATCGGGGAATTGAACCCCGGTCTCCAGCGTGACAGGCGGGGATACTGACCACTATACTAACGAGGACCTGTTGGAATGAGAACACCTCGACATTAGTACGCGCATTGATGTCTACAGGTGTACATTTTTGTCAGACAAATTCAATTCTGGGAGCCCAAATTCTAGAGAAAGCAAGCATTGATAACGAGGAGCCGTGGGGTTCCAGTATTCCTTGACCTGAGTAAATACTTTGAGTCCTGCAGGTGTTAATGTGTGTTGGACAAATTGTATGAGCTAACATTATTCAACAATCAAGCATTGGTGTTTCAGTGGTAGAGTTCTCGCCTGCCACGCGGGAGGCCCGGGTTCGATTCCCGGCCAATGCAAGGCACACTTCCGATCAGTTTTAAAATGTATCTTCAACATTATGTGTGCTGTCACCTCTTTCTTGCAGCACCACTTTCAGTGCAAAAGAAATTCTTCGACAAATGATTGAGAAGACAACAAAAGAGGTCTGCAATACCTTGAGATTATTCTGTGAATGTGTCATTAGAAAAAATTTATTGGCTTCTTAAGCAAATGCTATTGTGAGAGAATTTTACACAAAACACGGTACAGCTGGGATTTCAACCCAGGATCTCATGTTTACTAGTCAACCATTTGGCAAAGCTTGATCTACTTATTCAGTCTTTGACAACAATTTGGGATGACTTGTTCATTTGAGAGATGCATATGTGTACCATTTGAAGAGAGACCCATAGAGTGATCTGGAGGACCCACATCCACAACTGCCGAGTGTAGGTGTGCTATGACACACACTACGTATACAAATATGGTTGGACAAGTCTTTATTAAACACTTGCACAGCGTATAAAGATGCTCGTTTCAAAGACAAAGCCAGATGTGGGGCTCGAACCCACGACCCTGAGATTAAAAGTCTCATGCTCTACCGACTGAGCTAACCAGGCATGTTTTAATCGTTGTGCGACAATAAAGAATAGGAACTGGTAAAGACCAAGTGAAAGGTTCAACATAAGCCAGACTGCTGTGTATGCCATGTCACTTTGTGTTGATAAGCGAAGGGCCATGAAACTGCAATATACATTCGGCAAAGAATCGCAACTTCTGTGTGGAACCCAAACCTTCAAATCCTCACAAACTCTTGAGTCACGCCCAGATATTCTTTCGCAGAAGCAATATCGTAATCTGTGAAGGACAACTAAGACGTGATTATTGCTGGTTGAAAATTTAACCCACTACCCTGCCAGAATGATTTGGAAATACTCAGCCATGGCAATTTTTGCCTGTCTCCATGGGAACTTGAATCATTGTGAAAAACACAGTCATGTAATGGCATGTAATGAAAGAAAGCTGGGTAAGGCAATGGCTGTATTGCATTTAGCTTTCCCCTCCTCAACCAAGAATGGAAAACAAATTGCCGTGACTAGAGGACATACAAATGGCATTGAAGAAAACTATACTGCATTGATAGTTTGCACATTTGCAACCACTAGCAAAATGGCCGGTTAAGACAATTCCGCTTTTTTTTTAAGAAAAACTGGTATAAAATTGTACACCACTTTATTCTTATGCACAATTGGAGGTACTGCTGGGAGTCGAACCCAGGGTCTCCTGTTTACAAGACAGGTGCTTTGACCAGCTAAGCCACAGTACAAGTTGTTAATATTTCTTGAGAAAACAATGAAATAGGTCTTATGTAGCATGACCTGATCATTTATGTTGAAAGATAATAGAACTGGCATCTAAAGGGATTTCAATTGAGTGGGCTCCTTACATAACACAACTTACTAATGGGATTTAAACCCAGAATCTTCTGTTACCTAGACATGCATTTGAACAAGCGAAGCCGCAGCACCACTTTCAGTGCGAAATAAATTCTTAGACAAATGATTGATAAGACAACAAAAGAGGTCTGCAATACCTTGAGATGATTCTGTGGATGTGTCATAAGAAAAAAAGAATTGGCTTCTTAAGCAAATGCTATTGTGGGAGCTTGTTACACAAAACACTGTACAGCTGGGATTTCAACCCAGGATCTCATGTTTCCTAGTCAACCATTTGGCCAAGCTTGATCTACATCTTCAGTCTTTGACAACAATTCGCGATGACTCGATCATTTGAGATGTTCAGTCCCGAGATGCATATGTGTACCATTTGAAGGGAGACCCAAAGAGAGACTGTAGGTGTATTAGGCCTACAGTTAGAATTTGGGCTCCCATAATTTAATTTGTCTGACAACAATAAACACCTGTAGACATCAATGCGCTTACTAATGTTGAGGTACTTTTAATGCCACAGTTCCTTGTTAGTATAGTGGTCAGTATCCCCGCCTGTCACGCGGGAGACTGGGGTTCAATTCCCCGACGAGGAGCACTTGACATTAACCCACAATCATCAACGTTGTGTTCCTTTAGGAGCAGTCAGTTTCTGTGAGCAAGAAGTGATCTTTGATGTACATGACAAAAGTAACGAAATTCACACAACGATCCACTCTTGGACATTTTGCAAAATATGAAAGGATAAGGTTCCCTCCTTGAATTTTAATTTTAGTTAGTAATTTAGACTGTCAGACTATAGGCCATAGCTTGCAAGTAAGATAGCGATTATGTTGTCAATTAAAAAAGGCGTCCTTTCTACAGCTGTTTGTCCATTCTGGGCTACTGTAGAAACTCGGCGGGCTCTGTGGCATAGAGGAACCCCTCCCTGTGAATATGTACGACAATCTTTCCAGGAAACGAAAACCAAAATCTTCTAATTTTCATTGAATAACACTCATCAACACAACATTTAAGGCAAATAAATCCAGACAATGATCTCGAAAGTCCTAACTCACTGTTGCAGTGGTAAATAGATAACAGTGCATTGGCCGGGAATCGAACCCGGGTCAACTGCTTGGAAGGCAGCTATGCTCACCACTATACCACCAATGCTGGCCTGAGACATTTTATACTCTGAATTGTCTGAACCCACCTCAAATCAAGGTGGAAACTAGACTGCTTGCAGATTGCTCCCTCCTCAAGCAGATTGCTCCCTCCTCAAAACGCAGCACCTTAGACCGCTCGGCCATCCTGACACATATGAGAAATTGTCCAAGAGTCGATCGTTGAGTGAATTTCGTTATGTTTGTAATGAAAAACAAAGATCGCTTCTTGCTCACAAAAACTGACTGCTCCTAAAGGAACACATCGTTGATGACTGCTGGTTAATGTCAAGACTCCTCGTCAGGGAATTGAACCCCGGTCTCCCGCGTGACAGGCGGGGATACTGACCACTATACTAACGAGGAACTGTGGGATTAAGAATACATCAACATTAGTAAGCGCATTGATGTCTACAGGTGTTTATTGTTGTCAGACAAATTAAATTCTGGGAGCCCAAATTTTAGAGAAAGCAAGCATTGATAACGAGGAGCCGTGGAGGTCCCAGTATTCCTTGACCTGAGTAAATACTTTGAGTCCTGCAGGTGTAAATGTTTGTTGGACAAATTGTGTGAGCCAAAATGTTTCAACAATCAAGCATTAGTGGTTCATTAGTGGTTCTCCCCTGCCATGCGGGAGGCATGGGTTCGATTCCCGGCCAATGCAAGGCACACTTTAGATCAGTTCTGAACGGCAACTTAAACGCTTTCTTGATTTCACTTCTGAACATCAAGCTGATGAATGTGAACTAAACTTTAAAGAGTAATTTGATATCAGAAGATTATTTCTATAGTGATTTATCTTGTCCTTAGCCATCCTCAAAACTTCTGTCAGAAGAGGGATTTGAACCCAAGCCTCCAGTGGATACTATGGTCTATGGACTATGGAGACAGCAGGTATGCTGACCACCATACTAACAAGCTTTGACAAAACCTTCGATATGAGTAAGAGCATTGCTGTCTACAACTGTAAATGTGTGTCCGACAAATTTAATTCTGGGAGCCCAAATTCTTGAAAAAGCAAGCATTGATAACGAGGACCCGTGGAGTTCCAGTATTCTTTGACCTGAGTAAATACTTTGAGTCCTGCAGGTGTATATGTGTGTTGGACAAATTGTGTGAGCCAAAATGCAGCACAAATTAAGCATTGGTGGTTCAGTGGTAGAATTCTTGCCTGCCACGCGGGAGGCCCGGGTTCGATTCCCGGCCAATGCAACGCAGACTTTAGATCAGTTCTGAACTGGAACTTAAACACTGTGTGTGAGGTGACCTCTTTCAAAACATCTAGCTGATGAGGGCGAACTAAACTTCGATGGGCTTTTAATATCTAAAGGTACTTCAATAGTGATTTTGCTTGTCCTTAGCCGTTCTCATCACTTCTGTCAGAAGTGGGATTTGAACGAGAGGAGACTGCGACGCAGCGCCTTACACCGCCATCCTGACACAGAAGAGAAGTTGTCCAAGAGTGGATTGTTGCGTGAATTTCGTTGCTTTTGTCATGTACATCGAAGATCGCTTCTTGCTCACAGAAACTGACTGCATTGGTAAATAGATAGTGATGCATTGGCCGGGAATCGAACCCGGGTCAACTGCTTGGAAGGCAGCTATGCTCACCACTATACCACCAATGCTTGCAAGAGACTCGTACTCTGAATCGTCCGACCCGACCTCAAATCACGGAGGAACCTTGTTTGGTAGTAGGGGATGCATTGCCACAGGGGCGCCACTGTGGCGGTGCGTCTGCTGCTGCTGGTACGGGTTCGGGGGTGGGGGGCGCGGTTGGGCTCGTGCGCTTGTCTGTTTGGCGGTTTGGGGGGGGGCCCTGGTGCCCGGCCTCTGTGGGTCGGGCGTGCGCACGCGCATGCGCGTTGCCCTCGTTCTCGGGGGGCCTTTGGGTCGTTTGCTCCAGTCGTGGGGCGGGGCCTCGCCTCCCTGTGGGGGGGGGGGGAGCACGACGGCACGTAGGAATTTGTATCCTGCTTGCTCGATTGTGCTTTCCCCTCAGGGTGGGCAAGTATCCATTGTGTGTGCAAATATGTTTTTGTATTTAATTTTGTATAATGTTATGCGTGTTTTTTAAATTCCTGTACTAGTGGACTTTGGTGTTGAAATTTGTTTAGGGATGTCTTGATTTGTGTATATTGTATATATGACTTTGTAAATTTGTGAATTGGAAAAACATTAAAAAGATTTAAAAAATAAAAATATAAAAAAAATAAGGCGATGGACTGCTAATCCATTGTGCTCTGCACACGTGGGTTCGAATCCCATCCTCATCGTTTGCACCATTGACACATCATTGTCCTTTTCATGTGATGAATCATAGTCATGTGGCTGTCCTTTACCCTGCAAAGCAAATACAGATCCTCACCTAGAAAGACCTAAATCGCTGTGGCAATGGTAAAAAGATATCAGTGCATTGGCCGGGAATTGAACCCCGGTCAACTGCTTGGCAGGCAGCTATGCTTACCACTATAACACCAATGCAGGAGTGAGAAATTACATACTGTGGATCGTCCGACCTGACCTCAAAACACGGAGGAACCTAGTTTGCTGGTGAGCTTCATAGGACAACTCTAGACATTAAGGGTCTTCTTCATTCTCTATGGGGTCTGAACCACTGTTCAATGTTTGTTTCACTTAAATGTAGTCTAGAGAACAACATTTACCCCAAATAAATCCAGACAATGATCTTGAAAGTCCTAACTTACTGTGGCATTGGTAAATAGATAACTATGCATTGGCCGGGAATCAAACCCGGGTCAATTGCTTGGAAGGCAGCTATGCTCTTCACTATACCACCACTGCTTGCCGGAGATGTTCTCTACTCTGAATCGTCTGACCTGAACTCAAATCAAGGTGGAAACTAGATTGCTGCTAAGCCTCCTAGAACAACTCTAGACATTAAGGGTCTTGTTCATTCTCAATCCTCTGAACCACGGTTTTACTTTTTAGTTTCACTTATAGGTAGTTTTAAGAACAACTACTCTGAAGGCAGCTATGCTTAGCACTATAACACCAACGCAGGAGTGAGAAATTACGTACTGTGGATCGTCCGACCTGACCTCAAATCACGGAGGAACCTTGTTTGGTTTTAGCGGATGCATTGCCACAGGGGCGCCACTGTGGCGGTGCGTCTGCTGCTGCTGGCACGGGTTCGGGGGTGGGGGAAGCGGTTGGGCTCGTGCGCTTGTCTGTTTGGCGGTGGGGGGGGGCCCTGGCGCCCGGCCTCTGTGGGTCGGGCACGCCCACGCACGCGCGTGTTGCCGTCGCTCTCGGGGGGCCTTTGGGTCGATCGCTCCGGTCGTGGGGCGGGGCCTTGCCTCCCTGTGGGAGGGAGAGTACGACGGTACGTAGGAATTTGTATCCTGTTTGCTCGATTGTGCTTTCCTCTCAGGGTGAGCAAGTATCCTTTGTGTGTGTAAATATGGTTATGTATTTAATATTGTATAATGTTATGAGTGTTCTTTCAATTCTGCATTAGTAGACTTTGTTTTTGAATTTTGATTGGGGATGTCTTGATCTGTATATATTGTATATATTACTTTGTAAATTTGTGAATTGAAAAAACCATAAAAATGATTTAAAAAAATGGTATCCCAGCCTGTCACGCGGGAGACCGGGGTTCAATTCCCCGACGATGAGTACTTGACATTAACCCACAGTCATCAACGCTGTGTTCCTTTAGGAGCAGTCAGTTTCTGTGAGCAAGAAGCGATCTTCGATGTACATGACAAAAGCAACGAAATTCACGCAACGATCCACTCTTGGAAGATTTCTCTTCTGTGTCAGGATGGCCGAGTGATCTAAAGCGCTGCCAGAGTTGTCCACTGACGCAAGCCCGCAGCTTTTCAACCCTGCTGTAGAGGAAACTCCCCATCCCTTTGCAGAGAAGCCCAAACGCATAAACACTGAAATAAAATAAATAAAAATAAAAGCTCAAGAGCACATAGCTCTGATGGCAACACGCATCAGTGGGAGCCCATACCAAACACGCTCAGGTCGTGTTAGTAGGCCGAACCCCAAATACAAAGACTGAGCGATTCGAGTTTTGTGTGGACATTAAGCACCACATGCTCAGTGTTGTACAATGTTCTGAAAGGATGTTGAGTAATATTCAGTTAGATCACATGCCATGTTTTGTTATCTTCCATACCTAATAGCTTGTTTAGATAGACATTGAATTGTTATTATATATCCTAGCCATGTTCTGTTTTGTGTTAGGGCTACAAGCTAAAGGGTGTAGAGCATTCAGTGTACAATTTGAGCGTGCACCCGTAGCAGCCACCATACTTGCTACTGTGCATGCGCGGTTGTTGGTGCGCCCCGGACGGGTTCAGTGGGTCATATCCTGTTGGTCCAGAACTTACCATTGTGTTAAAATAAAAGCAATACTGTTGCAAAGTATTCCCTCCGTATCAGGTCATTCAAAATCTTCCATGTAAAGATTTATATAACTGCACACTATGCTGGCTGTTTCACTGTATTATATGCTGTAGAATGTGTTGACTGGCACAAGGGTATGATAAAAGCTGTTCAGTTTAACCTGCAACCGTTGTCGGCAGGATTCGAACCTGCGCGGGGTGACCCCAATGGATTTCTAGTCCATCGCCTTAACCACTCGGCCACGACAACAAGTTGGCATCAGCTTCAAGTCTGTCAGTAGTTTTAATAGTAACAGTCTGCAACATTTAAGGTATGCTTTGTCTGATATTGTACTGAGAATGTAACTATTCCACTGAATACATATTGTACTGAGAATGTAACTATTCTACTGAATACATATTGTACTGAGAATGTAACTATTCTACGAAATACATATTGTAGAGACCGTAGCTATTCCACAGAAAATGACCCCATTTTACTTTTTGTAAATTTTTATTGAAATAGAAAGTGTAAAAACATTTGATTATGTTGTCATTCATAATTCTGAAATATAAACTAAGATATTCTTTACATTTTCTACTTGCTGCAAACGTTTACAATTTCATATTGTTAAATGTATACAAAACATTCAGCAAAAATCAGACATTGATCAATATAGAATATGTAATCTAATCTTGTATCATGGGTTGTATTTTACAAGTCAGGGTTATTTTCCAAATTAATTGTCAAATGAAAGCAGTACAACATTAATGCAGTTCTCTTGGATCTCAGGAGGGAGGGAGAGGGAGAGAGGGGAGAGGATAGAGCGAGAGAGAGTGGGATGGAGAGAGAGAAGGTGGGAGAGAGAGAGGTGGGCAGAGAGAGAGAAAGAGAGATGGAGAGAGGAGAGGGAAGGAGGCAGAGGGAGAGAGAGGGAGTAAGATATTATTCAGTTATTCAGTGTGTGTGTGTGTGTGTGTGTGTGTGTGTGTGTGTGTGTGTGTGTGTGTGTGTGTGTGTGTGTATGTATGTGTGTGAACTACTAGTCCTGCATTGGGCCAGATTTTAGAATACAGCAGTTCTCCTTGTCATACAAAGACCTCGGAGAGTTTAGGTTTTGTTTCGTAACGTTTCACTGAACTCTTTTTTCAGTTGTCACGGGATCACCCACCTCTCTCTTTGATACTGCTGGAATAGTTAGGAGGTGTGTGTGTGTGTGCGGGATCATTGTTTGATTTCTAACATCCATGATATTTGCTTGTAAACTCATAAGCTGTCATGGACCAATCTTTGCCACTTTATTTAAATTATGGAATACCTAAATTAAAGTTAAAGTAAAGTACTAAACAAATCAAAATATGCTTACTGTTGTAATGTGTACACAATGTGTATGCATGACAAGAATGAGCATAATCCTAGATTAGCTAGAAAGGAGAGCAGAGATAGCAGAGAGGAGGAATCTTTACATGTAGTCACTGTGACCTTTGTGTATGGTGTAACACATGTTGGGTTGTTGTATGGTGGACATGAAGTCATTGACTGGCTCAACAGCTACAAACTTGTGCAATCGATCCGATTTTAATCCTTCCATGAATCCCATAATGTGTAAAATAGTTTTTAGTCAACACGTTTACATTTTGTTATCACCCTGAAATTGTACTTAATACAAATTGTACTGAGAAATTACCTATTCCACTGAATACATATTGTACTGATGATGTACTTATTCCATTTAGAATGACCCAGTCTATTTTTTGCAATTTATTATTGAAATCAGAAAAGTTTACAGACATTTCAATATGTTGTCATTCATAATTCAGAAATATAAAATAATTGAAAAAAAACCTACTGATTATGTTATACAAACTAATCATTCAAACATGTTCTACACAACTGCAACCATATAACATTTTATAGCATTACACTTGAACAATAGTATAATCTAAGAATTTCTAATGGGTTACATTTTCTATTAGTAAGGGTTCTTTTCTTAACGAATTAATCCTAAAAGACAGCAGATTATACATTGGTCAGATCTTCTATTTCCTGCTCCAGCTCTTTGATGAGGTCTTCAAATTGTTTCTCTGTGGATTTCAGTTTCTCTTTAACCGTTTGGTTGAAATCATCCTGCCACTTTTCAATAGAGCGCTTCACAGCAGTGAAGACCTGCACACCATCAGCTATCTCAGCTGGGCCCTCTTCACTTCATATTCCTCTTTTAGAGACACAACAGGATGGGACTTGTGGTCTGTCTCTGTGCAGAACTTGCACACACACACACCTGTTCAGTCTGGCAGAAGAGCTCCAGTAGTTGATTGTGTTTCTTCTGCTGGGAACTTCTGCTGGTTCAACACAAGGCTGCTCTTTGACTCGTACAGAACTTCTAAACTGATCAACCATCTCTGATATTAAGGTATTGACCTGTAAATCAGGTCTTGTCTGGAACAGTTTGTTACAAACAGGACATTTATACTGGACTTGGCCATCCCACAACCTTGTAATACAGGTTCTGCAGAAGTTGTGTCCACATGGTGTGGTGACTGGGCTGTTGAGCACATCCAGACAGATGGGACATGAAAAGATATCCTCAGACCAGGAAGAGTCGGACGCCATTCCTAGAAAAAACAATTATGAAAATTAAATTACCGTTTTAACTATACGTTATATGTTGTATACATGTAATAATGTGTTAATATTCATGAATGTGTTGTTATTTCAAGCAAAGCACTTGAGCCAACAGGTCGGTACAACAGCACTGAACATAAACACACTGGTCACTATCGACTCTCACACCGCTACCACCGCGAATGAAGGAGCCAACTGCACTCACACACAGGGAAGATTCTAACGCCACCACTACTCTGATCCATACTGCTTATCCAGCCGCTACTTTAACGCTACTCTTATCGCTTCTTTTAGAAGAAGACAAGTTAAGAACAAGACATCTTTCTTCAACAGCAACACCGTACACAGGTTTTGAATATATAACTATTATAGACTCTATACTATTGAGAGAATTGAAATGTGATACAAACAAAAAGAAATCAATAAACAAGAGAAAACAAAAGACAGTGGCATAGAGCAACAGGGATGGGGTCTGCATGCAGCTGGGCCTCAAAAAGGCCTGAAGCCTTATCTGAACAGTTCTTCTGGAGGAAGATCTGCTTTTTTTCCTTTCCTTGTAACCATTCTGGATGAACGATCACCAGGAAGTAAATCAATTTTCTTTGTTACTCAAATACCGCTTGCAGCGCCGGGTGCGTCGGAGCTCATCGATACTTAGATTACACTTTACATACTACGGTGTGTAATAGTATCATGGGGCCACCCCAGGGGCCCCGGTTAACTCCCGGTTTCGGGACTCATCCCTACTCACGCATGCGTCCTCCTCGTGAAGAACGCCCTGATGCTTTAACACCAAACTAACTTTGTTAAAGTCCCGTGTTGGCCTCGCCTGGTTCAACCAAAGCGTACAGAGCGCGGCCCCGCGTGTGGCGCCGCGCTCCAAACAGGACGCCGAGCACCGAGCACGCGCTGGTGGAATCCGACGAGGCGACACAATAGAGCACGTGAAGGTTGGTTTCGCTAAGCATCAACATCACGTGTTCACACGGAGCGCAGGAGACCCGTGTGGGGCTAACGCTACAGTACAACATGGCGCCCTACGGACAAGACGGCAACAATGAGGATTAGAGGTTCAATGTGTTGGACCCACCTTGGAATGTTTCTGTCCCGGCTCTCCGCTTTAATACGTCTTGTTCTTCGTCTCCGGAGAGGCTAACGCGTCCATGTTGTCTCTTCGTCATGTCGTCCCTTCGTCGGTTGGATTTCCGTAAACTTCCTGAACAAGAGAGAGGGGTCTTTATACAGAGCTCCTTGGCTCGGGCCCGCCCCCTCAGTACGACACTTCCGGTCTGAGATTGGAGTACTCCGGAAAAGACGATACGAACGTTCCGTACACAGCCTCACCGTTTCCTCTACTCTCACCGTGCGTGTGCGTTACGCCGCCGTCGTCCTTCGTTCCGATCTCGTTCACCGTTTGTCTGTCCGTCTCGATGCTTCTCTCCGTTCCTTCACTCCGTTTGTCCGTCGTCGTTTTCTCCGTTCTTTTTTTTTGTTATCAAAAATATCAATTTATATTTACATTATCATTCTGGTATAAATAATAACATGCAACAATCACATACACACCCAAAATAATCCTGCTCACCATACACATCATACACAACATAACTTATAAGCTATAAAAACAAACATCCTCCACAAAACAAAACAACATAAACATAAAAAAATAAAATAAACATGAATACACATAATGAAACATTCTTTAAAAATGCATCTGCATTTTACTATCATCTGTCTCACTAATAAAGCTGGAACCATCAATAAACCATTTAAAAGAGCCTCGGATAATGCTCCATCTCGTGACCTCTCACCCCTCTAACTTTTTTAAATATCATTAGGGGTGTGGCGCAGGCTCCTTTTGACCTTTCGACCCCATATATGAAAAACAGCTGTCTTTACACGCTGTTGAGGAAAGTGTTAGTCTTTAAACAGTTACATTTGATTTTGCTTCATACTGTTCCCCCCTCCCAGCCAGAACCCGGTCTCTGCCCCCCACTGTTAGTTGACGACACATTTTCCCTGCCCTTACCCCCCCCCCCCCCCCCCCCGCCAGATCCCTTTCTCTGAACCCATGTTTGAGTTCATATTTATATTTACCTTCATCCCGTTCTCATCCCCCTCCCTGCTAAACGTCTGTCTCTAACCCCCTTTTGTTCTTAAAGATATTGTAAGATATTGCTCCACGGTTGGTATTGCCATCAAATGGCCCTTCCCTTGTCTCACAACCTAACAATGGATCCCCCTCAGACAAACAGGTCGGGGGCCCATCATCCCCCCCCCTCCCCCGAAATAATTAGCCTAGAGAGGGTGTAGGCGGTTTGTCATTGGCTTAATTTAATAACGGTAACCCAATAGCCATCTGTGGGTTATACCTTTTTGTATGATAACAGGTAATGATTGGAGGTAACTGAGAGCCCCGCCCTTGTCATGTGCTTTAAGACACTGTGTTGTGTGATGAAGAAAATACTTTAATGGGAGAAGAATGGGAGAAGAATAATAAGAGAGCACTCAGGATTTTACACACAGAATCAAGCTAGGTTTGTTTTAGTGTTGTTACATTCAGTGAGCAGAGGCAGCTAGTCAAAGTGAAGACAAATGTTGTCCAGTCAATCTGGATATACACGCATATGAAAAACTAAAAAGCATATAGGCCCTATATCCATATCCATAACTCCGTAATTAATATCTACAATAAGGAATGACCTCACACCTAGTTGACCAATGGCGCTAATGGTAAGCCTGACCAATCACAAGCATTAGCCTAATTGTCTTTTCACAGGTGTTAACGTAGCATAAGCACAGCTGTCACTCATAACACTAGCTATGGGCCTGCTCCTTTATGTACCAGGGCCCAGGCAGGAGGTAGGCTAGAGGAGGTCAACTAACTTCACTACAGTCAACTAATGAAGATGAGCCTGCTGCCCTGGTAGGCCTACATTCAAGTAGCAGACCCATCTTCACTATCAACTAATGAATATGAGCTGCCCTGGTAGGCCTACATACATGTAGCAGACCCATCTTCACTATCAACTAATGAAGATGAGCTGCCCTGGTAGGCCTACATACATGTAGCAGACCCATCTTCACTATCAACTAATGAAGATGAGCCTGCTGCCCTGGTAGGCCTACATACAAGTAGCAGACCCATCTTCACTATCAACTAATGAAGATGAGCTGCCCTGGCAGGCCTACATACAAGTAGCAGACCCATCTTCACTATCAACTGATGAAGATGAGCTGCCCTGGTAGGCCTACATACAAGTAGCAGACCCATCTTCACTAACAACTAATGAAGATGAGCTGCCCTGGTAGGCCTACATACAAGTAGCAGACCCATCTTCACTATCAACTAATGAATATGAGCTGCCCTGGTAGGCCTACATACAAGTAGCAGACCCATCTTCACTATCAACTAATGAAGATGAGCTGCCTTGGTAGGCCTACATACAAGTAGCAGACCCATCATTTGTGATTGACGCCTGTGGCTAACAGCGTTTGTAATTAATTGCATTTTTAAATACTGTCAGGGACAATATGGAATGATGGAGGCCCAGTGGTTAGAACCGGTTGGTTCCTGTAGCTGTCAATCAAACTTCTCTAACTGAATTACTGCCACGCCCACAAAATCCAAAAATCTCTGATGAGAAAATATAACGCTTTTTTTTAACTGCATTTTATCAAATTAAACAACATGTTTTCTTTATCAATATTTGATAGAAGACTAATATAAACGTCAACTTTGACTTCATGAACACATTTGCTTGCTTGGATTTGGGTGACCAGGGACGTCAACGATTCAGGTGATGTTGTTTTGAATATTGTGGAGCCAATCCCAATATTGTGTTATGTAGTGTAGTCCTACTCTATATTTGAGAGGATCACTCGTATGAGAGGGAGAATAAATCGTCTCAACACATAAATCAATGGTGATGACGTAGGGTTCAAGTTTTACAGCTCAGCCAATTGCACTGACGTCACCTAACCAGCAGATAGTGCTACGGTGCACCTTTTTCTAGTCTTTCAAAACGGACCTTATAGCAAATCAATTGGTTTAATATTCTCAAGACGTTTAAATGATTCATGTAGGCCTATAGTTTCATTCTCCACGTTACTAGCTAGAGTTGAATGAAACAGACATAACTGCATAATACAGCAGTGTTGGCATTGAACAAACTGTAGGCCTGGAAACAAATATGTTCATTTTAGTCAGCACTATTATAGGCCTACAGTTATGAAGCCTATTTCTATAGGACAGCTGTCTATATGGTTGCACTTTATTTATTTATCTATATCGTGGTGATCATCTTTTTTTGTCTATATGCAACACACACACACACACTGTCTTTATTAAAATTAGTAAAGTGTACATACATTGCAACATGTTATTCAGTATTCATCAGCATAAACTTAAATTAATAGACTATTATTATTATGTCATCAAAATGTATCCTTTAAACATTTCTACATGAATGTAACTGTTAACGGTTTTATAGCATTAAAGGTTTTTAAAGGTGTTGAGGAGAAAACATACAGTGAACAGTACAGTATATGTAATGTAACCATTTATAATGGGTTATGTTTCTACAAAAGGCAGGGTGATTTTCTTACACACGTTACAGGAAGGTGTTCAGAAAGACACACACACACATACAGATTAATCATGTCTAAATTGATACAACACACACACACACACACACACACACTAACATGCACACACACACACACACACACACACACACACACACGGGTCTGTATGGGCAGGAGAGCATTTCACCGGGGAGTGTAGCCCGAGGAGGGAGGAGCCGTGAGCTGTACAGGTCCGGACACACGGCACTTCCGCTCGCACCGCTCGCTGTCCATGTTCCCTCGTGAAGAGTCTGGAGCCTTCCGCTCCGTCAGCCTCCGCAGTCCAGTCAGTCTCCGCACCGCGCGGAGCGTCGTGTTGACGCTAAGTGAACTGTCTCCCCGCCCCCACGGGCCACGCCCCCTCTCGCCGTATGGACCAGGTGTGTCGCATTAGTCGTTCACCTCGTCCGACCCGGAAGTAGACTCTGTTCACCACAGTACGATTTGGGCTGAGAACACTCAGCGGGGGGGGGGGGGGGGGGGGGGGTTATCTCCATGGTTACGACCCACGGCCACTTTGTGATGCTCTTTTTTTACAGTCGCTGAGTGGGAGCGTCATCATAAGCGATGTTGGATATGAAACGCACCACACACCGTGGCCTTATCCTACAAGTGTCCGAGAAGCTTCATGAACCTTCTCGGACCCCAACAATAACCGCTCCCCAGATGGAGCTGACGTTGTGACGTCACGGGGCCTCCGAAAGGGCCCGTAGACATCCCGGAAAGAACCGGACCGGAGTTCAGAGCAGCGTGGAACGGGTTTCTTTCTGCATTATGTGATTATTCTAGTAACGTTGACTAAAGAGCATAGGTTACTAAGTTTAAGATCATAGAAGACATACTAAGACGGAACAAGATAAGTGTTTATATTGGTAATGATAAGAATTATAGATAATATAATTATATAGAATAATGAGCACTGTCAATAACCTCCTATTTATAACAGCCTACTTTCATATATAACAAGTATATATTTAAAGTAATAATAACTCAAGTAGAAGTAAAAGTAGTCATCAGATAATGACTTGAGGAAGAGTAAGAAAGTATCTAGTGAAAAGTCTAATCAAGTACTGAGTTATTTCAAACCAAATTATTTATTGTTGTAATAAGCAGAGCAAGATTAATGTAAATAGACAAATATTACATTGTATATGCTTGTTTAATATACATTAACAACACATAAAATAGCCATGTAACCGTTCAAATAAAACAACGCACACATTAAATCTTTACAAAATAAGGAAATAAGGAAAATACAGCCACAATAAATCTCTCTCTTGCCTCCCTTTTTTCACAAACAGACTTGAGTAAATGCAAACAGTATGTTACATAAAAAAATTTAAAAGGTTATTGAAGAAAATTAAAGAAAATAGAACCTTTTCGTGTAATTATGTGTGTGTACTATGTGCGTGTGCTATGTGTGTGTACTATGTGCGTGTACTATGTGTGTTTGTGTGTGTACTATATGTGTGTGTGTGTACTATGTGTGTGTGAAAAAAAAAAACACACACACGCCCGCCGCGTTTCTTTTTTCTCTACAACCGACACAGAGACACTGAGGAACCATCCCCCAATAACAAAAACCCAGGGAGGAGGTCCTCCTGGGAGAAGGTGGACTGGAAGATGTGGATGTGTGTCAGTGTGTCTGAGGACCCTCCTACATCTGGGGACACTCTGTAGAAGGACAGAGTGCCAGCAGGCCGGTCCAGATACACCCCTACTCTGTTAGAGCCAGCATGGGGGAGAGGTATGTCTGTTCTAATTCCGTTGTACCGGGCAGAATAACCACCATCATAACAATAAAGACTCCAGGACTTGTTGTTCCCTCCAAGCCTGCTGTCATCACCCCCTCCTCTCCTTGTGATTCCTCTGTATGTCACTCCTATAAAAACACGTCCTTCCCACTCTACCTCCCAGTAACAGTTGCCAGTAATACCCTCTCTACACAACACCTGGTACCAGGAGTCAAATCTCTCTGGGTAATCAGGATACGACTGCTCCTCTCTAACCAGCGTCACCTTTCTGTTGTCCTCAGACAGAGAGAGTTCTCTGTGGGCTGTGTTTGGGTCCAGTGTGAGTTCACAGGCATCTGATGGGAGAACAAGACATGATTAGCTGCTGAACCATTCTTCATCATCATCATCATCATCATCATCATCATCACTAGTACTGTTCTCTTGCATACTTCTTTTTATTCTCTTTCCAACATTTTTTGGTCGCTATCTTCTCTTTAAACATTAACATAGAAAGACAAAATATACATAATATGATACTATAAAAATAAGTACTATAGTGGGATCATGTGCTATATATTTTCTAAGCAATAGTTCACGTTGTTTTTAAGATAATTAAAGTTAAAGTTAATAGGAAATCCCATGTGTGTGTGAGTGGCTGTCCCAGTCAAAACATTGAAACCAAGGAAAATGTATACACTGCATTTACTCCCTCAATTTTCCCTCAAATTTACACTACATACACATGTTATACATCAACATGTTTGGCATGATGAGCTAATTACTCATATGAAATATCTAAGCAATCCCTGGAATACCTTTCAAGATATTAAACTTTTGGATTTCCCATTACACATACATTGCACTCAACCTTCAAAGGGACACCTGTGTGAACAACAGACTGAACAAGCTGAGCTCACATACAGGCTGGAACTGAACTGTTGGAGCCATAGAACTGGTTCATACATACTATATATACATAGACATGTACTCATACATACACGTACATACTATATATACATAGACATGTTCTCATACATACTATATATACATAGACATGTACTCATACATGCACGTACATACTATATATACATAGACATGTACTCATACATACACGTACATACTATATATACATAGACATGTACTCATACATACACATACATACTAGATATACATAAACACAAGGAAACATAGCTATACATACATATACACAAGTACACATCTGAATGAACGGACGTCACCTCCTGCTGTGTGGATGGACTTTCCATCTCAATAGTTAGTGTGTGATAAATCAAACTAAACACTTACACTTCTTTAGAGCTGGTTTAAGCCTCCACACTCCACCGTGCTCCACCCTGGGGGGGAAACAAAGTGAGAGTAGCATGTTGAAACATTCACCTTCATCATCTCCTGTCTCATCACTTTCTACACAACATGAGTTCCAGCTGTGTTTTCAAACCACTTCATCTAGCAGCTGGTTGAATCCTTGTAGGAGACATTGTCCCTGAGTGGTGAGCTGTCCTCTCCATACCTGAGAGTGTCCAATCTCCAGCGTGGATCCTCCAGTCCAGCAGAGAGCAGCGTAACTCCTGAGTCTCCTGGCTGATTGGAGCTCAGGTCCAGCTCTCTCAGATGGGAGGGGTTGGAGGTCAGAGCTGAGGCCAGAGAAGCACAGCCTTCCTGTGTGACCAGGCAGCCTGACAACCTACACACACACACACACACCCACACCCACACCCACACCCACACCCACACCCACACACACACACTTTATTCATTAATAAAGTGTATTCTAACATTGTGTAGAACCAGGGAGTGTTTTGTCAGCAGGGAAAAGAGCAACAGAAATGCATTGGACATGAGCAGCACTTACACCAAACTAATGTGATGTTAATAAAGGACATCTTTAATGTTCCATATGAATCACTATACCACGGCCAGTGATGTTCTAGTGGTGAGGTATGCATTATATTCAGATCACAGCACGGCTAGAGCCTCATCACCATGTCTACACTAATGACAACTCCTCAGCTCACATCAGCTGGCCAGAGTTACATAACATATAACATACATAACATACTAGCAGTTAACAGGACAGCAACCCCTAACCCTAACCCTCACATCAGCTGGCCAGAGTTACATAACATATAACATACATAATATACTATCAGTTAACAGGACAACAACCCCTATCCCTAACCCTCACATCAGCTGGCCAGAGTTACATAACATATAACATACATAACATACTAGCAGTTAACAGGACAGCAACCCCTAACCCTCACATCAGCTGACAAGAGTTACATAACATATAACATACATAACATACTCGCAGTTAACAGGACAGCAACCCCTAACCCTAACCCTCACATCAGCTGGCCAGAGTTACATAACATATAACATACATAACATACTAGCAGTTAACAGGACAGCAACCCCTAACCCTAACCCTCACATCAGCTGGCCAGAGTTACATAACATATAACATATATAACATACTAGCAGTTAACAGGACAGGACTTTTTCCATAACAGCCCACCTAGTCGTGGATCATCCCTTACACATTAAACAACCCCAAAGACACAGTTTGAAGAAGAGGCTGATAACTGACCTGAGAGTTTCCAGTGTACAGTGTGGACTCCCCAGTCCAGCAGAGAGCAGCTTCACTCCTGAATCCTGCAGATCATTGGTACTCAGGTCCAGCTCTCTCAGACTAGAGGAGTTGGAGCTGAGAACTGAGGCCAGAGCTTCACAGCATCTCTCTGACAGATGACAGCCATTCAGCCTTCACACAAAATAAACACAACATGTTACTGTGTTTAAAAGGACTTAAAAATCAGTCATCATCCACTCACAAAGACACGTCTAGCTCACAGGAGAAACATCGTGTAGAAATCTGATCAGTTCACACATGCCCATTTTAAATGAGGTTTGACTCCCCAGCAGGCACCCGCTCTCGCATGGAGAGCCGAACGGCAATAACACAGCTCACCACAACATAGACACGGCCCACCACCGTATAGACACAGCCCACCACCGTATAGACACAGCCCACCACCGTATAGACACAGCCCACCACCGTATAGACACAGCCCACCACCACATAGACACAGCCCACCACCACATAGACACAGACCACCACCACATACACAGCCCACCACCACATAGACACAGCCCACCACCGTATAGACACAGCCCACCACCACATAGACACAGCCCACCACCGTATAGACACAGCCCACCACCGTATAGACACAGCCCACCACCATATAGACACAGCCAACAACCGTTTAGACACAGCCCACCACCGTATAGACACAGCCCACCACCATTTAGACACAGCCCACCACCATTTAGACACAGCCCACCACCACATAGACACAGCCCACCACCACATAGACACAGCCCACCACCACATAGACACAGCCCACCACCACATAGACACAGCCCACCACCACATAGACACAGCCCACCACCACATAGACACAGCCCACCACCACATAGACACAGCCCACCACCACATAGACACAGCCCACCACCACATAGACACAGCCCACCACCGTATAGACACAGCCCACCACCATATAGACACAGCCCACCACCCTATAGACACAGCCCACCACCACATAGACCCAGCCCACCACCACATAGACCCAGCCCACCACCACATATACCCAGCCCACCACCACATAGACCCAGCCCACCACCACATAGACACAGCCCACCACCACATAGACACAGCCCACCACCACATAGACACAGCCCACCACCACATAGACACAGCCCACCACCATATAGGAAGGCACTTCCAAACCTGTTGGCCTTTTCCCACAAGAGAGAAACAGAGCATCAATCACAAACCGACACGCCAAGCTGGAAGATCCGACGTGCGCCCAAGTCAAAAGAGCCAGTGAACCCAAAACCTTTGGTTTTTGGTTTTAAACATGGTAAGAAGTCTTATATGATGGACAACATGGTAATCTATGCAGTTTCATCAGTTATAAAAATAATACTGATTTAGAAAAAGAAAAGTAAAATCCTATGTTTTTGTCATTCTCCACAAAACAAGATGTAAACGTTCCCCTCTGCTGAACACAGGCGGCGTTCTTTAGTGACGTCTGAGGGCCTTTTCAGAGGCACCCAGAGGAGTCACCTGATTGGACCTGTTAGGTCAGTCAGCAATTTTTCAATTTTGCGTAGGCTAATCCTGCAGAAGGCATGGTTTTAGTGCTGATAGTCCAGTACTAGGTGGGACTTTACAACATACCTTTGGCATCTCACTGCAGCATTTATTTTGGTCTGGAGGAATGATTCCATAATGCCTACAAGTTCACCTGTCAGAAGGGGTGAGCGGCATTGATCTATGTTATTATCGGTGGGGTGTAGTATAATTGTGTTACTGCCTCGTCGAACATTGGTAGAAATATTTACAAATATTTGTAAAAGGAATAAAAAAAAATCATGTTGTATGCAAATATTCTGAAATAAACCTTGTGGTTTGATTGTTTGCACAGTGATTAAAACTGACCTGAGAGTTTCTAGTGTACAGTGTGGACTCCCCAGTCCAGCAGAGAGCAGCTTCACTCCTGAATCCTGCAGATCATTGGTACTCAGGTCCAGCTCTCTCAGACTAGAGGAGTTGGAGCTGAGAACTGAGGCCAGAGCTTCACAGCATCTCTCTGACAGATGACAGCCATTCAGCCTTCACACAAAGTAAACACAACATGTTAGGAAATGTTTAATTATAATTAAAACAAAGTATTTTAACATGCATGTGGGAGTGTGTGTGGATGGTGGCTGGTTTAAGCAGCCTCACCTGGCCTGAGTCAGACTGATTGGACTCTGGGGCTGGGTGGGGCTGCACACCTGTTGCACATTGAGCAATCAGTGTGCACAGGTTAAACCAGCCACCACCACACACACTCGAGGAGAGCTCTTCGGCATGGCAGCACGGAGCACCGTCTGCCTGCTTCATCGTATGCAACTTTTACAATAAACCGGTTTTCAACATCACCACCCTGTGTCCAATTGTTGGGAGGAGCCCGAGGAAAGTCACCTAGGTGGAGTATGGGAGCCACCTAGGTGGCGTGTAGTAATGGACATTGCTACACTGGCGCCCAATGTGGGGCCTCCCCAGACTGCGTTGGACACAGGAAGGCTGTCCAGGGGCGCACTGGGCCCAGCAGCGACGAAGGACAGCCTTCGCCCAACACCATCCCTCTCCCCAACGGCGCTGTGGATTCCAGCGGAGGACGGGGGTTGGCAGCGCAGCAACCGCCACAGGCAACCGTCTGCAGCTAGCCACCCCGGCATCCAGCCAGCGCCGCTGCCCAACCAACTCTTCCGCCAGCCCGTCCAGACAGCCCTGGGTCAGCAGCCCAGGCCTCCGAGTCTCCAGGATGGAGGGGGAGGGTGGGCTGGAGTGGACCGCCAAGTCCGCCGACACCTCCGCCAGTCAAGGCAGCAGCCCAGGCCTCCGAGTCTCCAGGATGGAGGGGGAGGGTGGGTTGGGGTGTCACCCTGGGAAGGTGTGGGGACTGTGGGGTTGGGGTTGTTTTTTTTTAGTTTTTTTTTAGGTATGGTAACCCTGGTCAGAGTCCGTGAGGTATGGTAACCCTGGGTCAGAGTCCGGTTTAGGATTATTATTTTTTTGGATGGGGGGTGGAGGAGGAGGGGGGGGGGGGGGGAGTAGGTTTCAGCCGGGGATACTCCCCGGCTTCAATTGAGTGTTGGGGGTATGTGGGAGTGTGTGTGGATGGTGGCTGGTTTAAGCAGCCTCACCTGGCCTGAGTCAGACTGATTGGACTCTGGGGCTGGGTGGGGCTGCACACCTGTTGCACATTGAGCAATCAGTGTGCACAGGTTAAACCAGCCACCACCACACACACTCGAGGAGAGCTCTTCGGCATGGCAGCACGGAGCACCGTCTGCCTGCTTCATCGTATGCAACTTTTACAATAAACCGGTTTTCAACATCACCACCCTGTGTCCAATTGTTGGGAGGAGCCCGAGGAAAGTCACCTAGGTGGAGTATGGGAGCCACCTAGGTGGCGTGTAGTAATGGACATTGCTACAATGCACTAAAAATACACTGCTCAAAAAATTAAGGGAACACTTAAACAACACAATGTAACTCCAAGTCAATCACACTTCTGTGAAATCAAACTGTCCACGTAGGAAGCAACACTGATTGACAATAAATTTCACATGCTGTTGTGCAAATGGAATAGACAACATGTGGAAATTATAGGCAATTAGCAAGACACCCCCAATAAAGGAGTGGTTCTGCAGGTGGTGACCACAGACCACTTCTCAGTTCCTATGCTTCCTGGCTGATGTTTTGGTCACTTTTGAATGCTGGCGGTGCTTTCACTCTAGTGGTAGCATGAGACGGAGTCTACAACCCACACAAGTGGCTCAGGTAGTGCAGCTCATCCAGGATGGCACATCAATGAGAGCTGTGGCAAGAAGGTTTGCAGTGTCTGTCAGCGTAGTGTCCAGAGCATGGAGGCGCTACCAGGAGACAGGCCAGTACATCAGGAGACGTGGAGGAGGTCGTAGGAGGGCAACAACCCAGCAGCAGGACCGCTACCTCCGCCTTTGTGCAAGGAGGAGCAGGAGGAGCACTGCCAGAGCCCTGCAAAATGACCTCCAGCAGGCTACAAATGTGCATGTGTCTGCTCAAACGGTCAGAAACAGACTCCATGAGGGTGGTATGAGGGCCCGACGTCCACAGGTGGGGTTTGTGCTTACAGCCCAACACCGTGCAGGACGTTTGGCATTTGCCAGAGAACACCAAGATTGGCAAATTCGCCACTGGCGCCCTGTGCTCTTCACAGATGAAAGCAGGTTCACACTGAGCACGTGTGACAGACGTGACAGAGTCTGAAGATGCCGTGGAGAACGTTCTGCTGCCTGCAACATCCTCCAGCATGACCGGTTTGGCGGTGGGTCAGTCATGGTGTGGGGTGGCATTTCTTTGGGGGGCCGCACAGCCCTCCATGTGCTCGCCAGAGGTAGCCTGACTGCCATTAGGTACTGAGATGAGATCCTCAGACCGCTGGTGCGGTTGGCCCTGGGTTTCTCCTAATGCAAGACAATGCTAGACCTCATGTGGCTGGAGTGTGTCAGCAGTTCCTGCAAGAGGAAGGCATTGATGCTATGGACTGGCCCGCCCGTTCCCCAGACCTGAATCCAATTGAGCACATCTGGGACATCATGTCTCGCTCCATCCACCAACGCCACGTTGCACCACAGACTGTCCAGGAGTTGGCGGATGCTTTAGTCCAGGTCTGGGAGGAGATCCCTCAGGAGACCATCCGCCACCTCATCAGGAGCATGCCCAGGCGTTGTAGGGAGGTCATACAGGCACGTGGAGGCCACACACACTACTGAGCCTCATTTTGACTTGTTTTAAGGACATTACATCAAAGTTAGATCAGCCTGTAGTGTGGTTTTCCACTTTCATTTTGAGTGTGACTCCAAATCCAGACCTCCATGGGTTGATAAATTTGATTTCCATTGATAATTTTTGTGTGATTTTGTTGTCAGCACATTCAACTATGTAAAGAAAAACGTTTTTAATAAGATTATTTCATTCATTCAGATCTAGGATGTGTTATTTTAGTGTTCCCTTTATTTTTTTGAGCAGTTTATATAATGAATGTAAATAAACTGGATATTTGAATATTAAGATATTAATGTCACAAGTGCTCAATTATTAAACACAATGTATCATTATAATTCCCATAAAATGAGGCTGTAATTAAACATTAATAAACAACTCCAAAGTCCACCTTACTGTCTGACTACATGATAATGAATGGAATAAGAATGTAATACAACATACGCATTGTAGCATATCCCACTGAAAGATGGTGTGACACTTGAACTGATGATTTTAGATTTATTAGAAATCCCAAAACCAACGTAAGAGCTGGTAACAAAACACAAAACAACACTATATAAGCTACCTTAATTACCATACAAACCAACGTAAGAGCTGGTTATAAAACAAAAAACAACAACGTATAAGCTAGCTTAATTAGCATACAAACCAACGTAAGAGCTGGTTACAAAACACAAAACAATATATAAGCTACCTTAATTACCACACAAACCAACGTAAGAGCTGGTTACAAAACACAAAACAACAATATATAAGCTACCTTAATTACCACACAAACCAACGTAAGAGCTGGTTACAAAACAACACTATATAAGCTACCTTATTTACCATACAAACCAAGGTAAGAGCTGTTTACAAAACAACAATATATAAGCTACCTTAATTGCAATGTAAACCTACGTAGTTGCTTACAAAACCACAATATATAAGCTCGCTTACTTAGCATACAGTTTCGGAGCATTAGCATAGCCTAGCACTAACGTTAGCTCAATTAAACAAACCGTAAGGAAGAGTTATTATAGTTCAAACTACTTTCAGACACAAACCACATGTTAACATTACAGTATTACAACAAATACTAAGCTTGTGTCTCTTCGGGGGGTGAATATACATTCAATGATTCACTTTTTGACTTTTCATTTGACCGTTTTTCCTCTCTACTAAAGCGCGCGTAAGTACCCGCCATTTACTTTAAAAATAAAAGCCCTCTAGTCAAAACAGGAAATAAGACACTAAAAGCTTAAAATAGGTAGAACTACGTAAAGAAGGAACATAAATGACGGTTCAACAGGGCTATCTGTTGTCTAGGGCTAAAACATAATTGGGTGATTTACACACCTTATACCATCATTAACAAACTGTAAAAAAGTTTTACATGTTGAATAGTTGATTCTGATTAATCAATCACAGTAATAAACGGTCGGTTATTTCTGTGTAACAATCTATTGGTATGAGTAACAAACCCTTGCTATGGACGCTATTCGCAAACGTAGAATCTAACAACAAATTTTTATTTTAAAGCGGAAGCAATAAAATATATTTTTTAAGCAATCAAAACTTTTTGTTGTTACATTCGGTGTCAAAGTATTGATTTATTTTGTGTCAGCGTCCTGCATCAGCCTATTGGGTTAATCTCATAATAACAACCGACTAGCTGTACATTATCCCTCATACTGTCATGGCATTACAAATAATATGTTGCGTTATTCCTATGGAAGAATATTTTCCTGCCTATTGACGTTATGGTTGTAAATCTGTTAAATATCTTCTGATATGAACATTGTGGTGTAATTGTTTGCACATTGAGTCAAACTGACCTGAGAGTTTCCAGTGTACAGTGTGGACTCCCCAGTCCAGCAGAGAGCAGCTTCACTCCTGAATCCTGCACATCATTGGTACTCAGGTCCAGCGCTCTCAGACTAGAGGAGTTGGAGCTGAGAACTGAGGCCAGAGCTTCACAGCATCTCTCTGACAGATGACAGCCATTCAACCTTCACACAAAATAAACAGGTACGTGTTACTGTGTTGAAAAGAACACAAGAACACAAGTCCTTAACTTTTTCCAAAATAAAGGAGTGTTAAAATGTATATAATAAAATGGTGTTATACTTAAATCTAACTTGCACTATTTAATACATTAGATCTTTCAATAATTATTATGGATTGGGATTCTTGTATTGTAATACATGTTGTTAGTGAACCTACATAATTTCTTTGTTTATTATAATGCTATATTCTTGATTTATGTAAACTGTGTTGAGTGTATTGTAATTCATGTTATAAGTGCACCTACAGAGATGTTTTGTATATTTTTATGACTTTTATATTATTGTATTATGTATACTGTGTTGTGTGTATTGGAATACATGTTATTAGTACACCTACAGAGATGTTTTGGAATCTTTGACCACTGGCAGCAGCCTCAGAAGACCCTCCTCTGAAGCAGAGTATTTCTTAAGGTCAAACACGTCCAGCTCCTCTTCTGATGACAGTAAGATGAAGACCAGAGCTGACCACTGAGCAGGGGAGAGAGATTCTCTGGAGAGACTTCCTGATGTCAGGTACTGTTGGATCTCCTCCACTAGAGAACGGTCGTTCAGCTCATTCAGACAGTGGAACAGATTTATGCTTTGCTCTGGAGAGAGAACTCCATTTATCCTCCTCTTGATGTAACTGACTGTTCTCTGATTGGTCCGTGATGTACTTCCTGTCTGTCCCAGCAGACCTCGTAGGAGAATCTGATTGGTCTCCAGAGAGATTCCCAGGAAGAAGCGGAGGAACAAGTCCATGTGTCCGTTCTCACTCTGTAAGGCCTTGTGCACAGCACTCTGGTAGAGGGGGAGGTCATCATCATCAATGGAGGTTGGTTCTTCTGAGAGCAGATTGACACCAGTGTTGATGGAGGACAGAAAGACATAAAGGGCAGCCAGAAACTCCTGGATGCTCAGATGGACAAAGCAGAACACCTTGTCCTGGTACAGCCCACACTCCTCTTTAAAGATCTGGGTGAACACTCCTGAGTACACCGAGGCTGCCTTTATATCGATGCCACACTCTTCCAGGTCTGCCGCATAGAAGATTAGGTTGCCTTTCTCCAGCTGGTCAAAAGCCAGTTTTCCCAGAGAAACAATGATCTCCCTGCTCTCTGAACTCCAGTGTGGATCTGTTTCAGCTCTCCCATGATACTTCCGGTCCCCCTGTATGGACTGAACCCTCAGGAAGTGGATGTACATCTGAGTCACAGTCTTGGGCATCTCTTCTTCTCTCTGAGATGTTTTGAAGCAGTCCTCCAGAACTGTAGCAGTGATCCAACAGAAGACTGGGATGTGACACATGATGTGGAGGCTTTGTGATTTCTTGACGTGGGAGATTATTGTGCTGGCCAGCGTCTCCTCTCTGAATCTCTTCCTGAAGAACTCCTCCTTCTGTAGGTCGGTGAACCCTCTCACCTCTGTCACCATGCCAACACACTCAGCAGGGATCTGATTGGCTGCCGCAGGGCGTGTGGTTATCCAGATGCGAGCGGAGGGAAGCAGGTTGCCCCTGATGAGGTTTGTCAGCAGCACGTCCACCGAGGTTGACTCTGTGACATCAGTCCAGACCGGGTTGTTCTGGAAGTCCAGAGGAAGTCGACACTCATCCAGACCATCCAAGATGAAGACAACTTGGAACCGGTCGTATCTGCAGATTCCTGCTTCTTTGGTCTCAATAAAGAAGTGATGAAGAAGTTCCACCAAGCTAAACTCTTTCCCTTTCAGTAAATTCAGCTCTCTGAAAGTGAAGAGAAATGTGAAGTGTATGTCGTGGTTGGCTTTGCCTTCAGCCCAGTCCAGAGTGAACTTGTGTGTTAAGACAGTTTTACCAATGCCGGCCACTCCAGTTGTCATTATTGTTCTGCTTGGTTGAGCTTGTCCAGGTAAGGGTTTAAAGATGTCTTCACATTTGATTGGCATTTCCTCCTTGGCTGATTTCCTGGAAGCTGTTTCAATCAGTCTGACCTCATGTTCCTTGTTGACCTCTCCACTGCCTCTCTCTGTGATGAAGAGCTCTGTGTAGAAGTCATTTAGACCTGTTGGCTGTCCTGCTTTAGGGATTCCCTCAAACACACACTTGAACTTCTTCTTCAAATGAGACTTGATTTTATGTTGGCACTTCTCAGCAGCAGATCCTAAATGAGAAAGCATCAGAAGACATCAGTTAGTGGATGGTGACATCAGTGGAAACATGTTAATATTTCATGTTAAGTGATCTACTTTATGATATTTAGTGGCTTCATTACTTGTGGTTGGAGAAGCTGGTCGTGACAAGGACTGCATGTTACAGATTCAAATTGTTGAAGGATTATTTTGTTATTTCAACAGCAATATGATTGGTCTACTTATAGTAATAATGATAGTGAATCAATGGAAAGTGACTTGCTATGCTGATATAATAAGATATTGTTGCATCTCTTCCACTGAGTTATTCTGCAATATATTCTTTAACATTCTTTAACCTGATAGACACACAATAACCCTATATACCATCTGGATCAAACCATTTAACCTCCAAGAGGAAAGATATTTTTTACATGGAAAATACAGAAATGTAGAATTCTACCTGATCTAATTGGGTCTGGAGAAAACAAGTAAGAGTTTCTTACTGCTCTGTTTTCAAAATAAGAGTATCTTACCACCCCACAGTGTGTCAGCAAGTTTCTGCTGGATCATCACAGACAAATGCATCTGTACCAGCTCTGTTTGATGCTGCTCTACAGACTGTCTGTAGAGAACAAACACACACACACACACACACACACACACACACACACACACACACACACACACACACACACACACACACACACACACACACACACACACACACACACACACACACACACACACACACACACAGGATATATTATACATTGAAACAATCCACAACCAAGTGCCCTCCTGCCCCCTGGACCCAACCAGCCAGAACCGGATCACCCCAGAGACTATCACCAGGACTTCCCTCAGCCACACCACCCGTGACTTGTCACTCAACATTGATGGCTCCACTACCTCTCCCTTCACCCAGGTCTGAAATCTCGGCATCATCCTTGATCCCTCCTCTCATTCACACCATGTCAACCACATCACTAAAACAGCCTTATCCCTCCTCTCATTCACACCATGTCAACCACATCACTAAAACAGCCTTATCCCTCCTCTCATTCACACCATGTCAACCACATCACTAAAACAGCCTTATACCTCCTCTCATTCACACCATGTCAACCACATCACTAAAACAGCCTTATCCCTCCTCTCACTCACACCATGTCAACCACATCACTAAAACAGCCTTATCCCTCCTCTCACTCACACCATGTCAACCACATCACTAAAACAGCCTTATCCCTCCTCTCATTCACACCATGTCAACCACATCACTAAAACAGCCTTATCCCTCCTCTCATTCACACCCTGTCAACCACATCACTAAAACAGCCTTATCCCTCCTCTCATTCACACCATGTCAACCACATCACTAAAACAGCCTTATCCCTCCTCTCATTCACACCATGTCAACCACATCACTAAAACAGCCTTATCCCTCCTCTCATTCACACCATGTCAACCACATCACTAAAACAGCCTTATCCCTCCTCTCAGTCACACCATGTCAACCACATCACAGACTTTTTCCATCTAAAAATCATCTCCAATCTGTCACCGCTGAAGAAATCCCACTCACTCACTAAATCCTCACCTCTTCTCAATAGACTGATTTCCATCTTTAAAGTTAAAAGGTATATCCATAGAGCGGTCACTCTTCATGGAGACACAGCTGGGTCCAGGGGAGTCTGCTCTCTCCTGCCTCCTTATAGAAAAACAAACACCATCTGGAAGTTAGGATTTGTGGATGTGGTTACATTTTATCATTTATTGCAGGACTATTCAACAACTTTCATAAGAGGGTCAGATTATTGTTATTATCGCATCCAAACACTTACATGTGAACATAAAAAAACAACACTAAATACTCTTCAAACTGTGCATAGAGAGTGTTGATTCACAATGTGTTTATCTAACATAGAAAATAGGGCAATCAGTTTATATATTTCTACACAGATCTGTGTTATTCTTCATGTATTCTGTTCTTCAATAAATAGCTTCACTCAAAAGATAAATTCAAATTGATTAAATGAATAAGGCAGATCAAAAGACAGTTTAACATGCTGTGGGAGTGTGTGTGGATGGCGGCTGGTTTAAGCAGCCTCACCTGGCCCAAGTCAGATTGATTGGACTCTGGGGCTGGGTGGGGCTGCACACCTGTTGCACATTGAGCAATCAGTGTGCACAGGTTAAACCAGCCACCACCACACACACTCAGAGAGAGCTCTCCGGCATGGCAGCATGGAGTGCCAGCTGCATGACTGGAGTGTAGCAATGTCCACTACTACACACCACCTAGGTGGTGCCCATACTCCACCAAGGTGACTTTCCTCAGGCTCCTCCAAACCAATTGGACACAGGGTGGTGATGTTGAAAATCCGGTTTATTGTTAAGGTTGAATGGAATGAGTCATGCAGGCGGTGCTCCGTGCTGCCATGCAGGAGAGCTCTCTGTGTGTGTGTGGTGGTGGCTGGTTTAACCTGTGCACACTGATTGCTCAATGTGCAACAGGTGTGCAGCCCCAGAGTCCAATTAGTCTGACTCGGGCCAGGTGAGGCTGCTTAAACCAGCCACCATCCACACACACACTCCCACACATGCAACCTATACAAATCTGCTACAAGAAGTCTTATGATTAATTTCATTCAAACTACAACAGGACAGATTTCTTATTGGACCAAGAAGCCATGCGACACGAAGAGAGGCTATGGTACTGCTCTCTGGTTCCCAACAGGACCGGCCGTTATAGCACCCTCTGGTGGTCTTTCAGAGAGGTTCTGCACTTTGATTCAACCAGCATCAGAACCATCTGGTGTGTTCCATTGAAGCTGGACTGATGCGTGATGAGGTGCCGTCTCACATTGGGTTCTTCTGTTACTGTGATAGCCGTGTTGCAGATCAACATATGGGCTTTGGTCCCTCATTACTAAACTGATATTTCACAGTCCACTCCTCGTAGAAATTTGACTTTTAATTGTCTACCTTTCGCCTTTTCAATGTGGACGACTTTTTAGCTCTGGAAACGCTTTGCCACAGCAGAGACAGACGTTGGCCCACACACAGAGAGGGCGGGTCGTAGGGGCGGGACTAAGTGGACAAAACTGTTTCCTATTGGCTCCGTGGGCCAGATCAAAATGATCCGCGTGCTGCCGGTTGAAAAGGCCTGATTTATTAGCTGAATCCTCACCTTTTCTCAGAAGGTTGGTGATTTCCATCTTTAAATTCAGGAGGTTTATTCATAGACCAGTCACTTTTCATGGAGACACAGCTGGATCCAGGGGAGTCTGCTCTCTCCAGCCTCCTAGAAAAACAAACACCATCTGAAAGTTAGGATTTGTGGATGTCGTTTCATTTGATCATTTATTGCAGGATCGTTCAACTACTTTATTATGAGGGCCAGATTATTGAAATAGAAAGATAAGGGGGGGGGGGGGGGGCAGTAAAACTAAGTTATTATGGCATTTAAGCATTTACATGTTGATATAAAAGCATACTGAATACCCTTCATTCTGTGCAAAAAGAGTGTTAATTCACAATGTGTTTAGCCAACATAGAAATTAGGGCAGTCAGTTTAAACATTCCTACACAGACCTGTGCTATTCTTCATGTATTCTGTTCTTCAATAAATCACTTCACCTCAAAAGATAAATTCAAACTGATTAAATGAATAAGGCAGATCGAAAGACAGTTTAACCTGAAACCTATACAAATCTGCTACAAGATGTCTTATGATTAATTTCATTCAAACTACAACAGGACATTGGTACTGTTTGGATAGACTGTTCTTCACCTTATCATCGATCTCTACATCTCCAAGGACAGCTAGCTTGCGGTCCTGTGAAGGGTTTCTTATTTGGACCAAGAAGCCACACGGAGGGAGGCTATGGTACTGCTCTCTGGTTCCCAACAGGACCGGGCCGTTATAACACCCTCTGGTGGTCGTTCAGAGAGGTTCTGCACTTTGATTCAACAAGCATCAGAACCATCGGGTGTGTTCCATTGAAGCTGGACTGATGCGTGATGAGGTGCCGTCTCACATTGTGTTCTTCTGTTACTGTGATAGCCGTGTTGCAGATCAACATATGGGCTTTGGTCCCTCATTACCAAACTGATATTTCACAGTCCACTCCTCGTTTTAATGTTCATTGTCTACCTTTTACCTTTCCAATGTGGACAACCACTTTTTAGCTCTGGAAACGCTTTGCCACAGCAGAGACAGACACTGGTCCACGCACAGAGAGGGCGGGTCTTGGGGGCGGGACTAAGTGGATAAAACGGTTTCCTATTGGAGGAAATTGAACTGGCTCTAATTCTTGCACAGAAACAGCTTTCTCCTGGGGGTAATTGATTCTGATTGTTTATGTTCTGATAAATTATCGGCGGGCCGCCAGTTGAATAGCCCTGAGTTATTGACTGAATCCTCACCTTTTCTTAGAAGGTTGCTGATTTCCATCGTTAAGGTCAGAATGACGTTTCATAGAGCTGTCACTCTTCGTGGAGACACAGCTGGGTCCAAGGGAGTCTGCTCTCTCCTGTTGCTCTGGGCTTCAACACACACACACACACACACACACACACACACACACACACACACACACACCTTTTACTCAGACTAATGATGGAGTCATGATATATCACTGCTGAGCTCTGAGATGGACAACAGTCACAGACAGTGAGAGATCCTCTTCTTACCTCTTAGCTTTGCTCTGGCGGCCATGTTCCCCAGACAGAGTGGTTTTAGAGGTAGGACCCCCCTCCTCTCTCTCCTCATTCATAGTAGACTGGAGACCTGGACACAAACACAACTTATTGATCACTTCAATGGCCTTTTTAACTTGAGACAACGCATCTCTTTGAAAGTAGATCATTGTAACTACATCACACTAAACCGTTGTTGACGTCATAAAACCATTACATTAACCCCACAACATAACCACACTGACCTCACTACAGTACAGATGTGTACAGCAGATGAGAAGATTAAACACATTGGAGACTGTAACTGTGCTTAAACTAATACAATTTACTTAAATAAAAACTCATCATAGTACAATTAAAAGTAAAGAATTATTTAATCATTTTTCCACTGGAACAAAATCTGAATTGTGTCACATTACTGAACCACCGATAACATATAAACCAACTGGTGAAGCTCAATACATCTATATGGTATCCTCTTATTATCAGGATATAATATCACATAGTAGTATATTAAAGAAAATTATGTTTGAATATCTTTCCACTGAACAAAGTCTGAATTCTGTCACTTTACTGAACCACAGATTCCATATAAATCAACTGGTGAAGGTCAATACACCGGTATGGTATCCTCTTATTATCGTGATATAATACAGTTTATTTCAGCATTACGACGAGGCACTGGCCAACGAGTCTCTTTCTCTCCCTCTCTGGCTCCAGTTGTGGTTTAAACCATAGGAATAAAGTCTAGGAACCCCCCACCCCCCCCCCATGTGAAAGTGGTGCAGTCCAACAACACGTCACCAGGAGGATTTATAAACGGGCCCATCCCCAGTCGCTACGCACTAATTAGGGTGTCGAGCACGAAGTGCAAGACAACCTATTGTAATTGTTAGTTTTATTAGGGTGTCGAGCACGAAGTGCAAGACAACCTATTGTAATTGTTAGTTTTATTATTAGGGTGTCGAGCACGAAGTGCAAGACAACCTATTGTTATTGTTAGTTTTATTATTATTAGGGTGTCGAGCACGAAGTGCAAGACAACCTATTGTAATTGTTAGTTTTATTATTATTATTATTATTATTAGGGTGTCGAGCACGAAGTGCAAGACAACCTATTGTAATTGTTAGTTTTATTATTATTATTATTATTATTATTATTATTCCGCCAAAATCGACTTACACAGCCTAAACCGCTGTGACCAAAGGTCTGAAACTTGCTACAGCTGTAGAAGTAGACAACAGAAGATCTGTGTGAAAAAATTGCAGTGATCGGCCCAAAGGTGGCGCTATAGCAATCGTCTGAAAATGCAAACTTTGAACAAGCATATCTCCTGACCCCTTTGACCTAGAGTCATGAAACTTTAACCATATATGCATCTCCTCATGCTAAACAAATCTGCCTCAAGAACCTATGACTTCCGCCAGGATAGATTTCCCGCCATTTTGAATTTTAAGAAAAACACTTAAATCCCTAAGAATCCTAGGTTTTTTGAGATAGACATAAATCCTTTGGCAGACATCATCTATAGCCCTATATCCTTCATATGACGAGAAGTGAAGTCTGTACACTAAACGTAATAGCCAGAAGGAGTCATTAAAGTCAAAAAGGGTGTGGCTTAAAAACTAAAATGCTTATATCGACATGAAGATAGAGTCCTATGATCTTGAACCCAATTACAAAGTTTCTTAGAAGTAAATTCTAAACAAGATGGCTTCCATCATTTTTTAATTGGGGCGTGGCATCAAAAAGGGCGTGGTTATGGCTAAAATGACCATAGCTCCTAGACTGATTGTTTGATTTGAGCGGGACCAACTGTGAAATAATCAAGGTCATAAACTCCAACTGCCCAAGTAAAATTAAGTTGATTTAAAAAAACAAAATGGCCGCCAGATGCAAAAAACTGTCCGAATGGCTTTAAATGCTATTTACGACATCAAGACGGTCTCCTATGATCTTGAGTAATATTAAATAGTTGTTGGGCATGAAATTCTGAACAAGATGACGTTTTCACATTTTCAATTTTGCTGAATAAATATGGCCGCCAGAGGCTAAAAACGGTCAAAATGGACGTAAATGCGTTTTTCAACATCAGTATGGATTCCTATGATCTTAAACCCAATTAATAAGTTGTTGGGCATGAAATTTTGAACAAGATGAAATTGTCAAATGTTCAATTTTGTTAAACAAAAAAGCCACCAGAGGCTAAATACTGTCGTATTGACGTAAATGCGTTTTTCGATATCAAGATGGACTCCTATGATCTTGAGTCCAATATAAACGTTGTTGGGCATGACATTATGAACAAGATTACATTTTCACTTTTTCTATTTTGGTAAAATAACATGGCCGCCAGAGGCTACAAACGGTCAGAATGGACGTAAATGCGTTTTTCGATATCAGGATTGACTCCTATGACCTTGAGTCCAATATAAAAGTTGTTGGTCATCACATTCTGAATAAGATGACATCTTCACTTTTTCGATTTTGGTACAACACAATGGCCACCAGAGGCGTCAAACTGTCGGAATGGACGTAAATGCGTTTTCCGACATACGTATGGATTCCTATGATCTTGAGTCCAATGGAAATGTTGTTGGGCACGAAATTCTGAACAAGATAGGATTCTCATAATATTTATATCCGCAACAACCTGGCCGCCAGAGGCTAAAAACGGTTGGAATGGGCTTAAAATGCGTTTTCAGAACTCTATATGGACTCCTATAATCTTGATTATAATAGAAAAGTTGTTCAGCATGAAATTCTGAACAAGATAGATATCTCACTTTTCCAATTATGCCCAAAAACATGGCTGCCAGAGGCTCAAAACGGTGAGAATGCCTTGATTCCAATCCCATTGAACCACTCTTACTATCATTATCTTCATACTGTATGATTAACTTTCAGCTTATTCCTTGATTTAAAACAACACCAAACTGACCAAACTGTTTGCAATGTTGATGCAATGCACTTGTCACTACCGTGTGTGTCTAAATGCTATGCCAGTTATGATTCTATTTTAAAGCGTTAAACGAGCGTAACTGCTGAACCCTGACTTTGATACACTTTCTTAAAACATTGAAGGCTAAATCACCGCAATTAAGCTGAGGCCGTTCCAACCTCATCAACTCTATAAAATCTGTAAAAGTCTTACTGGTCTTACTGGTCTGCCTCGTCTGCACAAGCCTCGACACCCGGTAATCGCTGCTTGTTAGTTTTATTATTATTATTCCGCCACGTTTGACTTACACAGCCTAAACCGCTCGGTCACTTTTTATGAAACTTTGCACAGCTGTAGAAGAGGACTACAGAAGATCTGTCTAAAAAAATTGGACTGATTGGCCCAAAGGTGGCGCTATAGCAATCGTCTGAAAATGCTAACTTTGAACAAGCATATCTCCTGCCCCCTTTCACCTACAGTCATGAAACTTTGACCATAGATGCATCTCCTCATGCTGAACAAATCTGCCTCAAGAACCTATGACTTCCGCCAGGATAGATTTCCCGCCATTTTGAATTTTGTGAAAAACACTATAATCCCTAAGGATTCTAGGTTTTTTGAGATAGACAGAAATCCTTTGGCACACGTCATAAATAGACCAATGCCTTTCACCTAACGATAAGAAATGTTTGTATACTAAAAGGAATAGCCAATAGGAGTCATTAAAGTCGAAAAGGGTGTGGCCTAAAAACTAAAATGCTTATATCGACATCAAGATGGTGTCTTATGATCTTGAACCCAATTACAAAGTTGCTTAGAACTAAATTCTGAACAAGATGGCACCCATCATTTTTTCAATTGGGGTGTGGCATCAAAAAGGGCGTGGTCATTACAAAAATGACCACAGCTCCTAGAGGGATGGTTGGATTTGAGCGGGACCAACTGTGACACAATCATGGTTCCAATCCCCAAATGCTGAAATAAGATTTACGTTGATTGAAAAAACAACATGGCCGCCAGACGAAAAAAACTGAAAAATTGATTGAAATGCTTTTTACGATATCAGGATGGATTCCTGTGATCTTAAGTCCAACAAAATGTTGTTGGGCATGGAATTCTGAACAAGATGACGTTTCCACTTTTTCTATTTTGGTAAAACAACATGGCCGCCAGAGGCTAAAAACGGTCAGAATGGACGTAAATGCGTTTTTCGATATCAGGATGGATTCCTATGATCTTGTGTCCAATACAAATGTTGTTGGGCATGAAATTCTGAACAAGATGACATTTTCAGATCTTCACATTTGGTGAAACAACATGGCCGCCAGAGGCTAAAAATGGTCGGAATGGGCTTAAAATGCGTTTTCAGAAATCTATATGGACTCCTATAATCTTGATTATAATAGAAAAGTTGTTCAGCATGAAATTCTGAACAAGATAGATATCTCACTTTTCCAATTATGCCCAAAAACATGGCTGCCAGAGGCTCAAAACGGTGAGAATGCCTTGATTCCAATCCCATTGAACCACTCCATTATCTTCATACTGTATGACAATATATAATACTTTTCTCTCACTTTTCTAAACAGTAAAAGTCAACATAAAGTGTGTGTGTGTGTCTGAAGCTATCATTTCTTTAAAAACAGTTTACAATAAAATCATAACTGCCATAGCTAGTGTGTGTGTGTGTGTGTGTGTGTGTGTGTGTGTGTGTGTGTGTGTGTGTGTGTGTGTGTGTGTGTGTCTGAAGCTGTCATTACATTAACAACAACCCATTCATTATCATTATCTTCATACTGTATGACAATATATAAAACGTTTCTCTCACTTTTCTAAACAGTGTTTGATCAAAGTAAACCTAAAGTGTGTGTGTGTCTGAAGCTGTCATTACATTAAAAACAATCCATTTACTATCATTATCTTCATACTGTATGACAATATATAATACTTCCTTGATTCAAACCTAAAACAATACTTGTGTGTGTGTGTGTGTGTCTCAAGCTGTCATTACATTAAAAACAGCCCATTTACTATCATTATCTTCATACTGTATGACAATATATAATACTTTTCTCTCACTTTTCTAAACAGTGTTTCATCAAAGTAAAGCTTATTCTTTGATTTAAACCAAAAACAATACAGTACAATGTCAGCAGTAAGCACTGACCGAACTGTTTGCAATGTTGATGCAATGCACTTGCCACTTTTGTGTGTGTGTGTGTGTCTAAATGCTATGCCAGTTATGATTCTATTTTAAAGCGTTAAAGAAGCGTAACTGCTGAACCCTGACTTTGATACACTTTCTTAAAACATTGAAGGCTAAATCACCGCAATTAAGCTGAGGCCGTTCCAACCTCATTTACTCTATAAAATCTGTAAAAGTCTTACTGGTCTTACTGGTCTGCCTCGTCTGCACAAGCCTCGACACCCGGTAATCGCTGCTTGCAGCTTTAATTATTATTATTATTATTAGGGTGTCGAGCACGAAGTGCAAGACAACCTATTGTTATTGTTAGTTTTATTATTATTATTCCGCCACGTTTGACTTACACAGCCTAAACCGCTCAGCCACTTTTTATGAAACTTTGCACAGCTATAGAGGAGGACTACAGAAGATCTGTCTAAAAAAATTGGACTGATTGGCCCAAAGGTGGCGCTATAGCAATCGTCTGAAAATGCTAACTTTGAACAAGCATATCTCCTGCCCCCTTTGACCTACAGTCATGAAACTTTGACCATAGATGCATCTCCTCATGCTGAACAAATCTGCCTCAAGAACCTATGACTTCCGCCAGGATAGATTTCCCGCCATTTTGAATTATGTGAAAAACACTAAAATCCCTAAGGATCCTAGGTTTTTTGAAATAGATAATAATCGTTTGGCACACGTCATTAGTAGACCAATGCCTTTCACCTAACGATAAGAGAAGTTTGTACACTAAAAGGAATAGCCAATAGGAGTCATTAAAGTCGAAAAGGGTGTGGCCTAAAAACTAAAATGCTTATATCGACATCAAGATGGTGTCCTATGATCTTGAGTCCAATTACAAAGTTGCTTAGAACTAAATTCTGAACAAGATGGCGCCCATCATGTTTCAATTGGGGCGTGGCATCAAAAGGGGCGTGGTTATTACAAAAATGACCACAGCTCCTAGAGGGATGGTTGGATTTGAGCGGGACCAACTGTCACACAATCAGGGTTCAAATCCCCAAATGCTTAAATAAGGTTTAAGTTGATTGAAAAAACAACATGGCCGCCAGACGAACAAAACTGAAAAATTGATTGAAATGCTTTTTACGATATCAGGATTGATTCCTATGATCTTAAGTCCAACAAAATGTTGTTGGGCATGGAATTCTGAACAAGATGACGTTTTCACTTTTTCTATTTTGGTAAAACAACATGGCCGCCAGAGGCTAAAAACGGTCAGAATGGACGTAAATGCGTTTTTCGATATCAGGATGGATTCCTATGATCTTGTGTCCAATACAAATGTTGTTGGGCATGGAATTCTGAACAAGATGACATTTTCAGATCTTCACATTTGGTGAAACAACATGGCCGCCAGAGGCTAAAAACGGTCGGAATGGGCTTAAAATGCGTTTTCAGAAATCTATATGGACTCCTATAATCTTGATTATAATAGAAAAGTTGTTCAGTATGAAATTCTGAACAAGATAGATATCTCACTTTTCCAATTATGCCCAAAAACATGGCTGCCAGAGGCTCAAAACGGTGAGAATGCCTTGATTCCAATCCCATTGAACCACTCTTACTATCATTATCTTCATACTGTATGATTAACTTTCAGCTTATTCCTTGATTTAAAACAACACCAAACTGACCAAACTGTTTGCAATGTCGATGCAATGCACTTGTCACTACCGTGTGTCTAAATGCTATGCCAGTTATGATTCTATTTTAAAGCGTTAAACGAGCGTAACTGCTGAACCCTGACTTTGATACACTTTCTTAAAACATTGAAGGCTAAATCACCGCAATTAAGCTGAGGCCGTTCCAACCTCATCAACTCTATAAAATCTGTAAAAGTCTTACTGGTCTTACTGGTCTGCCTCGTCTGCACAAGCCTCGACACCCGGTAATCGCTGCTTGCAGCTTTAATTATTATTATTATTATTATTATTCCGCCAAAATCGACTTACACAGCCTAAACCGCTGTGACCAAAAATCTGAAACTTGCTACAGCTGTAGAAGTAGACAACAGAAGATCTGTGTGAAAAAATTGCAGTGATCGGCCCAAAGGTGGCGCTATAGCAATCGTCTGAAAATGCAAACTTTGAACAAGCATATCTCCTGACCCCTTTGACCTAGAGTCATGAAACTTTAACCATATATGCATCTCCTCATGCTAAACAAATCTGCCTCAAGAACCTATGACTTCCGCCAGGATAGATTTCCCGCCATTTTGAATTTTAAGAAAAACACTAAAATCCCTAAGAATCCTAGGTTTTTTTAGATAGACATAAATCCTTGGGCAGACATTATCTATAGCCCTATATCCTTCATATGACGAGAAGTGAAGTCTGTACACTAAAATTAATAGCCAATAGGAGTCATTAAAGTCGAAAAGGGTGTGGCCTAAAAACTAAAATGCTTATATCGACATGAAGATAGAGTCCTATGATCTTGAACCCAATTACAAAGTTGCTTAGAATTAAATTCTAAACAAGATGGCACCCATCATTTTTTAATTGGGGCGTGGCATCAAAAAGGGCGTGGTTATGGCTAAAATGACCATAGCTCCTAGACTGATTGTTTGATTTGAGCGGGACCAACTGTGAAATAATCAAGGTCATAAACTCCAACTGCCCAAGTAAAATTAAGTTGATTTAAAAAAACAAAATGGCCGCCAGATGCAAAAAACTGTCTGAATGGCTTTAAATGCTATTTACGACATCAAGACGGTCTCCTATGATCTTGCGTAAAATTACAAAGTTGTTGGGCATGAAATTCTGAACAAGATGACGTTGTCACATTTTCAATTTTGCTGAATAAATATGGCCGCCAGAGGCTAAAAACGGTCAAAATGGACGTAAATGCGTTTTTCAACATCAGTATGGATTCCTATGATCTTAAACCCAATTAATAAGTTGTTGGGCATGAAATTCTGAACAAGATGAAATTGTCAAATGTTCAATTTTGTTAAACAAAAAAGCCACCAGAGGCTAAATACTGTCGTATTGACGTAAATGCGTTTTTCGATATCAAGATGGACTCCTATGATCTTGAGTCCAATATAAACGTTGTTGGGCTTGACATTATGAACAAGATTACATTTTCACTTTTTCTATTTTGGTAAAACAACATGGCCGCCAGAGGCTACAAACGGTCAGAATGGACGTAAATGCGTTTTTCGATATCAGGATTGACTCCTATGACCTTGAGTCCAATATAAAAGTTGTTGGTCATCACATTCTGAACAAGATGACATCTTCACTTTTTCGATATTGGTACAACAAAATGGCCACCAGAGGCGTAAAACTGTCGGAATGGACGTAAATGCGTTTTCCGACATACGTATGGATTCCTATGATCTTGAGTCCAATGGAAATGTTGTTGGGCACGAAATTCTGAACAAGATAGCATTCTCATAATATTTCTATCCACAACAACCTGGCCGCCAGAGGCTAAAAACGGTCGGAATGGGCTTAAAATGCGTTTTCAGAAATCTATATGGACTCCTATAATCTTGATTATAATAGAAAAGTTGTTCAGCATGAAATTCTGAACAAGATAGATATCTCACTTTTCCAATTTTGCCCAAAAACATGGCTGCCAGAGGCTCAAAACGGTGAGAATGCCTTGATTCCAATCCCATTGAACCACTCTTACTATCATTATCTTCATACTGTATGACAATATATAATACTTTTCTCTCACTGTTCTAAACAGTAAAAGTCAACCTAAAGTGTGTGTGTGTGTCTGAAGCTATCATTTCTTTAAAAACAGTTTACAATAAAAGCATAACTGCCATAGCTAGTGTGTGTGTGTGTGTGTGTGTGTGTGTGTGTGTGTGTGTGTGTGTGTGTGTGTGTGTGTGTGTGTGTGTGTGTGTGTGTGTGTGTGTGTGAAGCTGTCATTACATTAACAACAACCCATTCATTATCATTATCTTCATACTGTATGACAATATATAAAACGTTTCTCTCACTTTTCTAAACAGTGTTTGATCAAAGTAAACCTAAAGTGTGTGTGTGGCTGAAGCTGTCATTACATTAAAAACAATCCATTTACTATCATTATCTTCATACTGTATGACAATATATAATACTTCCTTGATTCAAACCTAAAACAATACTTGTGTGTGTGTGTGTGTGTGTGTGTGTCTCAAGCTGTCATTACATTAAAAACAGCCCATTTACTATCATTATCTTCATACTGTATGACAATATATAATACTTTTCTCTCACTTTTCTAAACAGTGTTTCATCAAAGTAAAGCTTATTCTTTGATTTAAACCAAAAACAATACAGTACAATGTCAGCAGTAAGCACTGACCGAACTGTTTGCAATGTTGATGCAATGCACTTGCCACTTTTGTGTGTGTGTGTGTGTCTAAATGCTATGCCAGTTATGATTCTATTTTAAAGCGTTAAAGAAGCATAACTGCTGAACCCTGACTTTGATACACTTTCTTAAAACATTGAAGGCTAAATCACCGCAATTAAGCTGAGGCCGTTCCAACCTCATTTACTCTATAAAATCTGTAAAAGTCTTACTGGTCTTACTGGTCTGCCTCGTCTGCACAAGCCTCGACACCCGGTAATCGCTGCTTGCAGCTTTAATTATTATTATTATTATTATTATTATTATTAATATATATAGTGTTTGACTTATACAGCCTAAACCGCTTGGTAACTTCTGAAAAAAACTTTATACACCTGTAGAGGAGGATAACAGAAGATCTGTGTAAAAAACTTGCACTTATTGGCCCAAAGGTGGCGCTATAGCAATCGCATGAAAATCCAAACTTTGAACAAGCATATCTCCTGACCCCATTGACCTACAGTCATAAAACTTTGACCATATATGCATCATCTCATGCTGAACAAATATGCCTCAAGAACCTATGACTTCCGCCATGATGGATATTCCGCCATTTTGAATATTGTGAGAAACATGAAAAAATGTAAAAGCCCTAGCTTTTTTGAGATACACAGAAATACTTGTTCTCACATAATCTTTGGACCAATATCTTTAATGTGAAGTTTGTAAAAGTCTGTGCAGTAAAACATAAGGCCCCCAGGAGACATTAACTTTGAAAGAAGGTGTGGCTTAACAACGCCAAACACAAAAATGCTTATATCGACATCAAGGTGGAGTCCAATGATCTTGACCCCAATACAAAAATTGTTCATCATTAAATTCTAAAGAAGATGGTACCCATGTTTTTCCAATTGGGGCGTGGCATCAAAAGGGCGTGGTTTTTGACTAAAATGACCACAGTTCCTAGAAGAATTGTTGGATTTGAGCGGGACCAACTGTCACACAATCAGGGATCAAAGCCCTAAATGCTTAAGTAAGATTTAAGTTGATTGACAAAACAACATGGCCGCCAGACTTAGACAAAAAAATTTTTTTAACACGTTTTATGAAGACTTGCTACAGCTGTAGAGGACGACTACAGAATATCTGTGTGAAAGAATTGCACTGATTGGCCCAAAGGTGGCGCTATAGCAATCGTCTGAAAATGCAAACTTTGAACGAGCATATCTCCTGACCCCTTTTGCCTACAGTCATAAAACTTTGCTCAAATATGCATCTTCACACGCTGAACAAATGTGCCTCAACAACCTATGACTTCCGCCATGATGGATTTTTCGCCATTTTGCATTTTGTCAAAAACATTAAAATCAGTAGGGCTCCTACGTTTTTTAAGATAAACGGAAATCCTTTGGCACACATAATCTTTGGACCAATGTCTTTAATATGCTCTCACGAAACGTCTGTGCAATAAAGCATAAGGCCCCCAGGAGCCATTAACTTTGAAAGAAGGTGTGGCTTAACCACGCCGAACACTAAAATGCTTATATCGACATCAACATTGTGTCCTATGATCTTGTGTCCAATACAAATGTTGTTGGCCATGGAATTCTGAACAAGAGTTCATTTTCAGATTTTAATTTTGCTAAAACAAAATGGCCGCCAGAGACAGAAAACCGTCCGAATGGCCTTAAAATGCGTTTTCAAAAATCTATATGGACTCCTATCATCTTCAGTACAATAGAAAAGTTGTTGGGCATGGAATTCTGAACAAGAGTACATTTTCAGAATTAAATTTTGGTACAATAAAATGGCCGCCAGAGACAAAAAACCGTCCGAATGGGCTTAAAATGCGTTTTCAAAACTCTATATGGACTCCTATCATCTTGAGTACAATAGAAAAGTTGTTCAGCATGAAATTCCGAACAAGATAGGTATCTCACTTTTCCAATTATGCCCAAAAACATGGCTGCCAGAGGCTCAAACCGGTTACAATGCTGTGATTCCAATCCCATTGAACCACTCTAACTATCATTATCTTCATACTGTATGACAATATATAAAACTTTACTCTCACTTTTCTAAACAGTGTTTTATCAAATTAAACCTAAAGTGTGTGTGTGTGTCTGAAGCTGTCATTACATTAAAAACAATACATTTACTATCATTATCTTCATACTGTATGACAATATATAATACTTTTGTCTTACTTTTCTAAACAGTCTAAAGTGTATGTGTGTCTGAAGCTGTCATTACATTAAAAACAATCCATTACAGTGTTTGATCAAAGTAAACCTAAAGTGTGTGTGTGTGTCTGAAGCTGTCATTACATTAAAAACAACCCATTAACTATCATTATCTTCATACTGTATGACAATATATAAAACTTTACTCTCACTTTTCTAAACAGTGTTTGATCAAAGTAAACCTAAAGTGTGTGTGTGTCTGAAGCAGTCATTACATTAAAAACAATCCATTACAGTGTTTGGTCAAAGTAAACCTAAAGTGTGTGTGTGTGTGTGTGTCTGTGTGAAGCTGTCATTACATTAAAAACAACCCATTAACTATCATTATCTTCATACTGTATGACAATATATAATACTTTTCTCTCACTTTTCTAAACAGTGTTTGATCAAAGTAAAGCGTATTCCTTGATTTAAACCAAAACCAATACAGTACAATGTCAGCAGTAAGCACTGACCTAACTGTTTGCAATGTTGATGCAATGCACTTGCCACTTTTGTGTGTGTGTGTGTCTAAATGCTATGCCGGTTATCATTCTATTTTAAAGCGTTAAAGAAGCGTAACTGCTGAACCCTGACTTTCATACACTTTCACAAAACATTGAAGGCCAATCACCGCAATTGAGCTGAGGCCATTCCAACCTCATCAACTGTATAAAATCTTTAAAAGTCTTACTGGTCTGCCTCGCCTGCACAAACCTCGACACCCGCTAAATGCTGCTTGCAGCTTTAATTAGGGTGTCGAGGACGAAGTCCAAGACAACCTCTTGTTATTGCTGATATTATTATTATTATTATTATTTTTATGCACAGTGTTTGACTTATACAGCCTAAACCGCTTGGTTAATTCTGAAAAAAACTTGCTAAACCTGTATAGGACGACAACAGAAGATCTGTGTGAAAGAATTGCACTGATTGGCCCAAAGGTGGCGCTATAGCAATCGCATGAAAATCCAAACTTTGAACAAGCATATCTCCTGACCCCATTGACCTACAGTCATAAAACTTTGACCATATATGCATCTCCTCATGCTGAACAAATATGCCTCAAGAACCCATGACGTCCGCCATGATGGATTTTCCGCCATTTTGAATTTTGTGAGAAACATGAAGAAATGTAAAAGCCCTAGGTTTTTTTAGATACACAGAAATCCTTGAGCACACATACTCTTTGGACCAATATCTTTAATATCAACTCAGTAAAAGTCTGTGCAATAAAGCATAAGGCCCCCAGGAGCCATTAACTTTGAAAGAAGGTGTGGCTTAACAACGCCAAACACAAAAATGCTTATATCGACATCAAGGTGCAGTCCTATGATCTTGACCCCAATACAAACATTGTTCATCATTAAATTCTAAACAAGATGGTACCCATGTTTTTTCAATTGGGGCGTGGCATCAAGAGGGCGTGGTTTTTGACTAAAATGACCACAGTTCCTAGAAGAATTGTTGGATTTGAGCGGGACCAACTGTCACACAATCAGGGATCAAAGCCCTAAATGCTTAAGTAAGATTTAAGTTGATTGACAAAACAACATGGCCGCCAGACTTAGACAAAAAAATTTTTTTAACACGTTTTATGAATACTTGCTACAGCTGTAGAGGAGGACTACAGAATATCTGTGTGAAAGAATTGCACTGATTGGCCCAAAGGTGGCGCTATAGCAATCGTCTGAAAATGCAAACTTTGAACAAGCATATCTCCTGACCCCTTTGACCTAAAGTCATGAAACTTTGCTCAAATATGCACCTTCACATGCTGAACAAATGTGCCTCAAGAACCTATGACTTCCGCCATGATGGATTTTTCGCCATTTTGAATTTTGTCAAAAACATTAAAATCAGTAGGGCTCCTACGTTTTTTAAGATAAACAGAAATCCTTTGGCACACATAATCTAAGGACCAATGTCTTTAATATGCTCTCACGAAATGTCTGTTCAATAAAGCATAAGGCCCCCAGGAGCCATTAACTTTGAAAGAAGGTGTGGCTTAACCACGCCGAACACTAAAATGCTTATATCGACATCAACATTGTGTCCTATGATCTTGTGTCCAATACAAATGTTGTTGGTCATGGAATTCTGAACAAGAATTAATTTTCAGATTTTAATTTTGCTAAAACAAAATGGCCGCCAGAGACAGAAAACCGTCCGAATGGCCTTAAAATGCGTTTTCAAAAATCTATATGGACTCCTATCATCTTCAGTACAATAGAAAAGTTGTTGGGCATGGAATTCTGAACAAGAGTACATTTTCACAATTTCATTTTGGTAAAACAAAATGGCCGCCAGAAACTAAAAACCGTCAGAATGGGCTTAAAATGCGTTTTCACAAATCTATATGGACTCTAATCATCTTGACTATAATAGAAAAGTTGTTCAGCATGAAATTCCGAACAACATAGATATTTCACTTTTCCAATTATGCCCAAAAACATGGCTGCTAGAGGCTCAAACCTGTTACCATGCCGTGATTCCAATCCCATTGAACCACTCTAACTATCGTTATCTTCATACTGTATGACAATATATAAAACTTTACTCTCACTTTTCTAAACAGTGTTTTATCAAAGTAAACCTAAGGTGTCTTTATCTTCATACTGTATGACAATATATAAAACTTTTCTCTCACTTTTCTAAACAGTGTTTCATCAAAGTAAACCTAAAGTGTGTGTGTGCCTGAAGCTGTCATTACATTAAAAACAATCCATTTACTATCATTATCTTCATACTGTATGACAATATATAACACTTCCTTGATTCAAATCTAAAACAATACTTGTGTGTGTGTGTGTGTGTGTGTGTGTATCTGAAGCTGTCACAACATTCAAAACAATCCATTTACTATCATTATCTTCATACTGTATGACAATATATAAAACTTTACTCTCATATTTCTATACAGTGTTTGATCAAAGTAAACCTAAGGTGTCTTTATCTTCATACTGTATGACAATATATAAAACTTTTCTCTCACTTTTCTAAACGCTGTTTGATCAAACTAAACCTAAAGTGTGTGTGTGTCTGAAGATGTCATTACATTAAAAACAATCCATTTACTATCATTATCTTCATACTGTATTACAATATATAATACTTTTCTCTCACTTTTCTAAACAGTCTAAATTGTGTGTGTGTCTGAAGCTGTCATTACATTAAAAACAATCCATTACAGTGTTTGATCAAAGTAAACCTAAAGTGTGTGTGTGTCTGAAGCAGTCATTACATTAAAAACAATCCATTACAGTGTTTGGTCAAGGTAAACCTAAACTGTGTGTGTGTGTCTGAAGCTGTCATTACATTAAAAACAATCCATTTACTATCATTATCTTCATACTGTATGACAATATATAATACTTTTGTCTCACTTTTCTAAACAGTGTTTGATCAAAGTAAAGCTTCTTCCTTGATTTAAACCAAAAACAATACAGTACAATGTCAGCAGTAAGCACTGACCTAACTGTTTGCAATGTTGATGCAATGCACTTGCCACTTTTGTGTGTGTGTGTGTCTAAATGCTATGACGGTTATGATTCTATTTTAAAGCGTTAAAGAAGCGTAACCGCTGAACCCTGACTTTGATACACTTTCACAAAACATTGAAGGCCAATCACCGCAATTGAGCTGAGGCCATTCCAACCTCATCAACTGTATAAAATCTTTAAAAGTCTTACTGGTCTGCCTCGTCTGCATAAATCTCGACACCCGCTAAATGCTGCTTGCAGCTTTAATTAGGGTGTCGAGGACGAAGTCCAAGACAACCTCTTGTTATTGCTGGTTTTATTATTAGGGTGTCGAGGACGAAGTCCAAGACAACCTCTTGTTATTGCTGGTTTTATTATTATTATTATTAATATATATAGTGTTTGACTTATACAGCCTAAACCGCTTGGTAACTTCTGAAAAAAACTTTATACACCTGTAGAGGAGGATAACAGAAGATCTGTGTAAAAAACTTGCACTTATTGGCCCAAAGGTGGCGCTATAGCAATCGCATGAAAATCCAAACTTTGAACAAGCATATCTCCTGACCCCATTGACCTACAGTCATAAAACTTTGACCATATATGCATCATCTCATGCTGAACAAATATGCCTCAAGAACCTATGACTTCCGCCATGATGGATATTCCGCCATTTTGAATATTGTGAGAAACATGAAAAAATGTAAAAGCCCTAGCTTTTTTGAGATACACAGAAATCCTTGTTCTCACATAATCTTTGGACCAATATCTTTAATGTGAAGTTTGTAAAAGTCTGTGCAGTAAAACATAAGGCCCCCAGGAGACATTAACTTTGAAAGAAGGTGTGGCTTAACAACGCCAAACACAAAAATGCTTATATCGACATCAAGGTGGAGTCCAATGATCTTGACCCCAATACAAAAATTGTTCATCATTAAATTCTAAACAAGATGGTACCCATGTTTTTCCAATTGGGGCGTGGCATCAAAAGGGCGTGGTTTTTCACTAAAATGACCACAGTTCCTAGAAGAATTGTTGGATTTGAGCGGGACCAACTGTCACACAATCAGGGATCAAAGCCCTAAATGCTTAAGTAAGATTTAAGTTGATTGACAAAACAACATGGCCGCCAGACTTAGACAAAAAAATTTTTTTAACACGTTTTATGAAGACTTGCTACAGCTGTAGAGGAGGACTACAGAATATCTGTGTGAAAGAATTGCACTGATTGGCCCAAAGGTGGCGCTATAGCAATCGTCTGAAAATGCAAACTTTGAACAAGCATATCTCCTGACCCCTTTGACCTACAGTCATTAAACTTTGCTCAAATATGCATCTTCACATGCTGAACAAATGTGCCTCAACAACCTATGACTTCCGCCATGATGGATTTTTCGCCATTTTGAATTTTGTCAAAAACATTAAAATCAGTAGGGCTCCTACGTTTTTTAAGATAAACGGAAATCCTTTGGCACACATAATCTATGGACCAATGTCTTTAATATGCTCTCACGAAACGTCTGTGCAATAAAGCATAAGGCCCCCAGGAGCCATTAACTTTGAAAGAAGGTGTGGCTTAACCACATCGAACACAATAATGCTTATATCGACATCAAGATGGTGTCCTATGATCTTGTGTCCAATACAAATGTTGTTGGGCATGGAATTCTGAACAAGAGTACATTTTCAGATTTTAATTTTAGTAAAACAAAATGGCCGCCAGAGACAGAAAACCGTCCGAATGGCCTTAAAATGCGTTTTCAAAAATCTATATGGACTCCTATCATCTTGAGTACAATAGAAAAGTTGTTGGGCATGGAATTCTGAACAAGAGTACATTTTCAGAATTAATTTTGGTAAAACAAAATGGCCGCCAGAAACTAAAAACCGTCAGAATGGGCTTAAAATGCGTTTTCAAAAATCTATATGGACTCTAATCATCTTGACTACAATAGAAAGTTGTTCAGCATGAAATTCCAAACAAGATAGATTTCTCACTTTTCCATTTCTGCCCAAAAACATGGCTGCCAGAGGCTCAAACCGGTTAGAATGCCGTGATTCCAATCCCATTGAACCACTCTAGCTATCATTATCTTCATACTGTATGACAATATATAAAACTTTTGTCTCACTTTTCTAAACAGTGTTTTATCAAAGTAAACCTCAAGTGTGTGTGTGTGTGTCTGAAGCTGTCATTACATTAAAAACAATCCATTACAGTGTTTGGTCAAAGTAAACCTAGAGTGTGTGTGTGTGTGTGTGAAGCTGTCATTACATTAACAACAACCCATTAACTATCATTATCTTCATACTGTATGACAATATATAAAACTTTTCTCTCACTTTTCTAAACAGTGTTTCATCAAAGTAAACCTAAAGTGTATGTGTGTCTGAAGCTGTCATTACATTAAAAACAATCCATTTACTATCATTATCTTCATACTGTATGACAATATATAATACTTCTTTGATTCAAACCTAAAACAATACTTGTGTGTGTGTGTGTCTGAAGCTGTCACAACATTCAAAACAATCCATTTACTATCATTATCTTCATACTGTATGACAATATATACAACTTTACTCTCATATTTCTAAACAGTGTTTGATCAAAGTAAACCTAAGGTGTCTTTTTCTTCATACTGTATGACAATATATAAAACTTTTCTCTCACTTTTCTAAACACTGTTTGATCAAAGTAAACCTAAAGTGTGTGTGTGTCTGAAGCTGTCATTACATTAAAAACAATCCATTACAGTGTTTGATCAAAGTAAACCTAAAGTGTGTGTGTGTGTCTGAAGCTGTCATTACGTTAAAAACAATCCATTTACTATCATTATCTTCATACTGTATGACAATATATAATACTTTTCTCTCACTTTTCTAAACAGTGTTTGATCAAAGCAAAGCTTATTCCTTGATTTAAACCAAAAACAATACAGTACAATGTCAGCAGTAAGCACTGACCTAACTGTTTGCAATGTTGATGCAATGCACCTGCCACTTTTGTGTGTGTGTGTGTCTAAATGCTATGCCGGTTACGATTCTATTTTAAAGCGTTAAAGAAGCGTAACTGCTGAACCCTGACTTTGATACACTTTCACAAAACATTGAAGGCGAATCACCGCAATTGAGCTGAGGCCATTCCAACCTCATCAACTGTATAAAATCTTTAAAAGTCTTACTGGTCTGCCTCGTCTGCACAAACCTCGACACCCGCTAAATGCTGCTTGCAGCTTTAATTATTATTATTATTATTAATATATATAGTGTTTGACTTATACAGCCTAAACCGCTTGGTAACTTCTGAAAAAAACTTTATACACCTGTAGAGGAGGATAACAGAAGATCTGTGTAAAAAACTTGCACTTATTGGCCCAAAGGTGGCGCTATAGCAATCGCATGAAAATCCAAACTTTGAACAAGCATATCTCCTGACCCCATTGACCTACAGTCATAAAACTTTGACCATATATGCATCATCTCATGCTGAACAAATATGCCTCAAGAACCTATGACTTCCGCCATGATGGATATTCCGCCATTTTGAATATTGTGAGAAACATGAAAAAATGTAAAAGCCCTAGCTTTTTTGAGATACACAGAAATCCTTGTTCTCACATAATCTTTGGACCAATATCTTTAATGTGAAGTTTGTAAAAGTCTGTGCAGTAAAACATAAGGCCCCCAGGAGACATTAACTTTGAAAGAAGGTGTGGCTTAACAACGCCAAACACAAAAATGCTTATATCGACATCAAGGTGGAGTCCAATGATCTTGACCCCAATACAAAAATTGTTCATCATTAAATTCTAAACAAGATGGTACCCATGTTTTTCCAATTGGGGCGTGGCATCAAAAGGGCGTGGTTTTTGACTAAAATGACCACAGTTCCTAGAAGAATTGTTGGATTTGAGCGGGACCAACTGTCACACAATCAGGGATCAAAGCCCTAAATGCTTAAGTAAGATTTAAGTTGATTGACAAAACAACATGGCCGCCAGACTTAGACAAAAATTTTTTTTTAACACGTTTTATGAAGACTTGCTACAGCTGTAGAGGAGGACTACAGAATATCTGTGTGAAAGAATTGCACTGATTGGCCCAAAGGTGGCGCTATAGCAATCGTCTGAAAATGCAAATTTTGAACAAGCATATCTCCTGACCCCTTTGACCTACAGTCATTAAACTTTGCTCAAATATGCATCTTCACATGCTGAACAAATGTGCCTCAACAACCTATGACTTCCGCCATGATGGATTTTTCGCCATTTTGAATTTTGTCAAAAACATTAAAATCAGTAGGGCTCCTACGTTTTTTAAGATAAACGGAAATCCTTTGGCACACATAATCTATGGACCAATGTCTTTAATATGCTCTCACGAAACGTCTGTGCAATAAAGCATAAGGCCCCCAGGAGCCATTAACTTTGAAAGAAGGTGTGGCTTAACCACATCGAACACAATAATGCTTATATCGACATCAAGATGGTGTCCTATGATCTTGTGTCCAATACAAAGGTTGTTGGGCATGGAATTCTGAACAAGAGTACATTTTCAGATTTTAATTTTAGTAAAACAAAATGGCCGCCAGAGACAGAAAACCGTCCGAATGGCCTTAAAATGCGTTTTCAAAAATCGATATGGACTCCTATCATCTTGAGTACAATAGAAAAGTTGTTGGGCATGGAATTCTGAACAAGAGTACATTTTCAGAATTAAATTTTGGTAAAACAAAATGGCCGCCAGAAACTAAAAACCGTCCGAATGGGCTTAAAATGCGTTTTCACAAATCTATATGGACTCTAATCATCTTGACTACAATAGAAAGTTGTTCAGCATGAAATTCCAAACAAGATAGATTTATCACTTTTCCAATTATGCCCAAAAACATGGCTGCCAGAGGCTCAAACCTGTTACCATGCCGTGATTCCAATCCCATTTAACCACTCTAACTATCATTTTCTTCATACTGTATAACAATATATAAAACTTTTGTCTCACTTTTCTAAACAGTGTTTTATCAAAGTAAACCTCAAGTGTGTGTGTGTGTCTGAAGCTGTCATTACATTAAAAACAATCCATTTACTATCATTATCTTCATACTGTAAGACAATATATAACACTTCCTTGATTCAAACCTAAAACAATACTTGCGTGTGTGTGTGTGTCTGAAGCTGTAACTACATTCAAAACAATCCATTTACTATCATTATCTTCATACTGTATGACAATATATAAAACTTTACTCTCATATTTCTAAACAGTGTTTGATCAAAGTAAACCTAAGGTGTCTTTATCTTCATACTGTATGACAATATATACAACTTTTCTCTCACTTTTCTAAACACTGTTTGATCAAAGTAAACCTAAAGTGTGTGTGTGTCTGAAGATGTCATTACATTAAAAACAATCCATTTACTATCATTATCTTCATACTGTATTACAATATATAATACTTTTCTCTCACTTTTCTAAACAGTCTAAAGTGTGTGTGTGTGTCTGAAGCTGTCATTACATTAAAAACAATCCATTACAGTGTTTGATCAAAGTAAACCTAAATTGTGTGTGTGTGTCTGAAGCTGTCATTACATTAAAAACAATCCATTTACTATCACTATCTTCATACTGTATGACAATATATAATACTTTTCTCTCACTTTTCTAAACAGTGTTTGATCAAAGTAAAGCTTATTCTTTGATTTACACCAAAACCAATACAGTACAATGTCAGCAGTAAGAACTGACCTAACTGTTTGCAATGTTGATGCAATGCACTTGCCACTTTTGTGTGTGTGTGTGTCTAAATGCTATGCCGGTTATGATTCTATTTTAAAGCGTTAAAGAAGCGTAACCGCTCAACCCTGACTTTGATACACTTTCACAAAACATCGAAGGCCAATCACCGCAATTGAGCTGAGGCCATTCCAACCTCATCAACTGTATAAAATCTTTCAAAGTCTCACTGGTCTGCCTCGTCCGCACAAACCTCGACACCCGCTAAATGCTGCTTGCAGCTTTAATTATTATTATTATTATTAATATATATAGTGTTTGACTTATACAGCCTAAACCGCTTGGTAACTTCTGAAAAAAACTTTATACACCTGTAGAGGAGGATAACAGAAGATCTGTGTAAAAAACTTGCACTTATTGGCCCAAAGGTGGCGCTATAGCAATCGCATGAAAATCCAAACTTTGAACAAGCATATCTCCTGACCCCATTGACCTACAGTCATAAAACTTTGACCATATATGCATCATCTCATGCTGAACAAATATGCCTCAAGAACCTATGACTTCCGCCATGATGGATATTCCGCCATTTTGAATATTGTGAGAAACATGAAAAAATGTAAAAGCCCTAGCTTTTTTGAGATACACAGAAATCCTTGGTCTCACATAATCTTTGGACCAATATCTTTAATGTGAAGTTTGTAAAAGTCTGTGCAGTAAAACATAAGGCCCCCAGGAGACATTAACTTTGAAAGAAGGTGTGGCTTAACAACGCCAAACACAAAAATGCTTATATCGACATCAAGGTGGAGTCCTATGATCTTGACCCCAATACAAAAATTGTTCATCATTAAATTCTAAACAAGATGGTACCCATGTTTTTCCAATTGGGGCGTGGCATCAAAAGGGCGTGGTTTTTGACTAAAATGACCACAGTTCCTAGAAGAATTGTTGGATTTGAGCGGGACCAACTGTCACACAATCAGGGATCAAAGCCCTAAATGCTTAAGTAAGATTTAAGTTGATTGACAAAACAACATGGCCGCCAGACTTAGACAAAAAAATTTTTTTAACACGTTTTATGAAGACTTGCTACAGCTGTAGAGGAGGACTACAGAATATCTGTGTGAAAGAATTGCACTGATTGGCCCAAAGGTGGCGCTATAGCAATCGTCTGAAAATGCAAACTTTGAACGAGCATATCTCCTGACCCCTTTGACCTACAGTCATTAAACTTTGCTCAAATATGCATCTTCACATGCTGAACAAATGTGCCTCAACAACCTATGACTTCCGCCATGATGGATTTTTCGCCATTTTGAATTTTGTCAAAAACATTAAAATCAGTAGGGCTCCTACGTTCTTTAAGATAAACGGAAATCCTTTGGCACACATAATCTTTGGACCAATGTCTTTAATATACTCTCACGAAAAGGCTGTGCAATAAAGCATAAGGCCCCCAGGAGCCATTAACTTTGAAAGAAGGTGTGGCTTAACCACGCCGAACACTAAAATGCTTATATCGACATCAACATTGTGTCCTATGATCTTGTGTCCAATACAAATGTTGTTGGCCATGGAATTCTGAACAAGAGTTCATTTTCAGATTTTAATTTTGCTAAAACAAAATGGCCGCCAGAGACAGAAAACCGTCCGAATGGCCTTAAAATGCGTTTTCAAAAATCTATATGGACTCCTATCATCTTCAGTACAATAGAAAAGTTGTTGGCCATGGAATTCTGAACAAGAGTACATTTTCACAATTTCATTTTGGTAAAACAAAATGGCCGCCAGAAACTAAAAACCGTCAGAATGGGCTTAAAATGCGTTTTCACAAATCTATATGGACTCTAATCATCTTGACTACAATAGAAAAGTTGTTCAGCATGACATTCCGAACAAGATCGATTTATCACTTTTCCAATTATGCCCAAAAACATGGCTGCCAGAGGCTCAAACCTGTTACCATGCCGTGATTCCAATCCCATTTAACCACTCTAACTATCATTTTCTTCATACTGTATAACAATATATAAAACTTTTGTCTCACTTTTCTAAACAGTGTTTGATCAAAGTAAACCTAAAGTGTGTGTGTGTGTGTCTGAAGCTGTCATTACATTAAAAACAATCCATTTACTATCATTATCTTCATACTGTATGACAATATATAGTACTTTTCTCTCACTTTTCTAAACAGTCTAAAGTGTGTGTGTGTCTGAAGCTGTCATTACATTAAAAACAATCCATTACAGTGTTTGATCAAAGTAAACCTAAAGTGTGTGTGTGTGTCTGAAGCTGTCATTACATTAAAAACAATCCATTTACTATCATTATCTTCATACTGTATGACAATATATAATACTTTTCTCTCACTTTTCTAAACAGTGTTTGATCAAAGTAAAGCTTATTCTTTGATTTAAACCAAAAACAACACAGTACAATGTCAGCAGTAAGCACTGACCTAACTGTTTGCAATGTTGATGCAATGCACTTGCCACTTTTGTGTGTGTGTGTGTGTCTAAATGCTATGCCGGGTATGATTCTATTTTAAAGCGTTAAACGAGCGTAACTGCTGAACCCTGACTTTGATACACTTTCACAAAACATTGAAGGCCAATCACCGCAATTGAGCTGAGGCCATTCCAACCTCATCAACTGTATAAAATCTTTAGAAGTCTTACTGGTCTGCGTCGTCCGCACAAACCTCGACACCCGTTAATCGCTGCTTGCAGCTTTAATTATTATTATTATTATATAGCGTAAAATCGACTTACACAGCCTAAACCGCTTGATAACTTCTTATAAAAACTTAATAGAGCTGTAGAGGAGGACTACAGAAGATCTGTGTGAAAAAACTGCACTTATTGGCCCAAAGGTGGCGCTATTGCAATCGTCCAAAATTGGCAAATCATATCTCCAGACTACTTTGACCTACAGTCATGAAACTTTGACCATAGATGCATCTTCTCATGCTGAACAAATATGCCTCAAGAACCTATGACTTCCGCCATGATGGATTTTCCGCCATTTTGAATTTTGTGAAAAACATGAAAAAATGTAAAAGTCCTAGGTATTTTGAGATACACAGAAATCCTTGGGTACACATAATCTTTGGACCAATATCTTTAATATGAAGTTTGTAAAAGTCTGTGCAATAAAATATAAGGCCCCCAGGAGACATTAACTTTGAAAGAAGGTGTGGCTTAACAACGCCAAACACAAAAATGCTTATATCGACATCAAGGTGGAGTCCAATGATCTTGGCTCCAATACAAACGTTGTTCAACATTAAATTCTGAACAACATGGTACCCATGCTTTTTCAATTGGGGCGTGGCATAAAATAGGGCGTGGCTTGTGACTAAAATGACCACAGTTCCTAGAGGAAGTGTTGGATTTGAGCGGGATCAACTGTCACACAATCAGGATTATAAACCTCAAATGCTTAAATAAGATATAAGTTGATTGACAAAACAACATGGCCTCCAGACGAAAAAAACAGAAAAAAAATTTAAAATGCTTTTTCCCACACCAAGGAACAGTCCTATGATCTTAAGTGAAATTGATGAATTGTTGGCCATGAAATTCTGCACAAGATGAAGTTTTCATTTTTTCAATTTTCCTGAAACAACATGGCCGAAAGAGCCTAACAACGGTCTAAATGGACGTAAATGCGTTTTTCGACATCAGTATGGATTCTTATGATCTTGTGTCCAATATAAAAGTTGTTGTGCCTAACATTCTGAACAAGATTACTTTTTGTGATTTTAATTTTGGTAAAACAAAATGGCCGCCAGAAGCAAAAACCGTCCGAATGGGCTTAAAATGCGTTTTCAAAAATCTATATGGACTCCTATCATCTTGAGTACAATAGAAAAGTTGTTGGGCATGGAATTCTGAACAAGAGTACATTTTCCGATTTTAATTTTGGTAAAAAAAAATGGCCGCCAGAAACTAAAAACCGTCACAATGTGCTTAAAATGCGTTTTCACAAATCTACATGGACTCTAATCATCTTGACTATAATAGAAAAGTTGTTCAGCGTGAAATTCCCAACAAGATCAATTTATCACTTTTTCAATTATGCCCAAAAACATGGCTGCCAGATCCTCAAACCGGTTAGAATGCCGTGATTCCAATCCCATTGATCCACTATAACTATCATTATCTTCATACTGTATGACAATATATAATACTTCCTTGATTCAAACCTAAAACAATACTTGTGTGTGTGTGTGTGTGTGTGTCTGAAGCTGTCACAACATTCAAAACAACCCATTTACTATCATTATCTTCATACTGTATGACAATATATAATACTTTTGTCTCACTTTTCTAAACAGTGTTTGATCAAAGTAAACCTAAAGTGTGTGTGTGAAGCTGTCATTACATTAAAAACAATCCATTACAGTGTTTGGTCAAAGTAAACCTAAAGTGTGTGTGTGTGTGTGTGTGTGTGTGAAGCTGTCATTACATTAAAAACAATCCATGTACTATCATTATCATCATACTGTATGACAATATATAACACCTTTCTCACACTTTTCTAAACAGTGTTTGATCAAAGTAAACCTAAAGTGTGTGTGTGTGTGTGTGTGTGTGTGTGTGTGTGTGTGTGTGAAGCTGTCATTACATTAAAAACAATCCATGTACTATCATTATCTTCATACTGTATGACAATATATAATACTTTTGTCTCACTTTTCTAAACAGTGTTTGATCAAAGTAAACCTAAAGTGTGTGTGTGTCTGAAGCTGTCATTACATTAAAAACAATCCATTACATTGTTTGGTCAAAGTAAACCTAAAGTGTGTGTGTGTGTGTGTGTGTGTGTGTGTGTGTGTGTGTGTGTGTGTGTGTGTGTGTGTGAAGCTGTCATTACATTAAAAACAATCCATTTACTATCATTATCTTCATACTGTATGACAATATATAATTCTTCCTTGATTCAAACCTAAAACAATACTTGTGTGTGTGTGTGTGTGTGTCTGAAGCTGTCATTACATTCAAAACAATCCATTACAGTGTTTGATCAAAGTAAACCTAAAGTGTGTGTGTGTGTCTGAAGCTGTCATTACATTAAAAACAATCCATTTACTATCATTATCTTCATACTATATGACAATATATAATACTTTTCTCTCACTTTTCTAAACAGTGTTTGATCAAAGTAAAGCTTATTCCTTGATTTAAACCAAAAACAATACAGTAAAATGTCAGCAGTAAGCACTGACCTAACTGTTTGCAATGTTGATGCAATGCACTTGCCACTTTTGTGTGTGTGTGTGTGTGTGTGTGTCGAAATGCTATGCCGGTTATGATTCTATTTTAAAGCGTTAAAGAAGCGTAACTGCTGAACCCTGACTTTGTTACACTTTCACAAAACATTGAAGGCCAATCACCGCAATTGAGCTGAGGCCATTCCAACCTCATCAACTGTATAAAATCTTTAAAAGTCTTACTGGTCTGCCTCGTCTGCCCAAACCTCGACACCCGTTAATCGCTGCTTGCAGCTTTAATTAGGGTGTCGAGGACGAAGTCCAAGACAACCTCTTGTTATTGCTGGTTTTATTATTATTATTATTAATATATATAGTGTTTGACTTATACAGCCTAAACCGCTTGGTAACTTCTGAAAAAAACTTTATACACCTGTAGAGGAGGATAACAGAAGATCTGTGTAAAAAACTTGCACTTATTGGCCCAAAGGTGGCGCTATAGCAATCGCATGAAAATCCAAACTTTGAACAAGCATATCTCCTGACCCCATTGACCTACAGTCATAAAACTTTGACCATATATGCATCATCTCATGCTGAACAAATATGCCTCAAGAACCTATGACTTCCGCCATGATGGATATTCCGCCATTTTGAATATTGTGAGAAACATGAAAAAATGTAAAAGCCCTAGCTTTTTTGAGATACACAGAAATCCTTGTTCTCACATAATCTTTGGACCAATATCTTTAATGTGAAGTTTGTAAAAGTCTGTGCAGTAAAACATAAGGCCCCCAGGAGCCATTAACTTTGAAAGAAGGTGTGGCTTAACAACGCCAAACACAAAAATGCTTATATCGACATCAAGGTGGAGTCCAATGATCTTGACCCCAATACAAAAATTGTTCATCATTAAATTCTAAACAAGATGGTACCCATGTTTTTCCAATTGGGGCGTGGCATCAAAAGGGCGTGGTTTTTCACTAAAATGACCACAGTTCCTAGAAGAATTGTTGGATTTGAGCGGGACCAACTGTCACACAATCAGGGATCAAAGCCCTAAATGCTTAAGTAAGATTTAAGTTGATTGACAAAACAACATGGCCGCCAGACTTAGACAAAAAAAATTTTTTAACACGTTTTATGAAGACTTGCTACAGCTGTAGAGGAGGACTACAGAATATCTGTGTGAAAGAATTGCACTGATTGGCCCAAAGGTGGCGCTATAGCAATCGTCTGAAAATGCAAACTTTGAACAAGCATATCTCCTGACCCCTTTGACCTACAGTCATTAAACTTTGCTCAAATATGCATCTTCACATGCTGAACAAATGTGCCTCAACAACCTATGACTTCCGCCATGATGGATTTTTCGCCATTTTTAATTTTGTCAAAAACATTAAAATCAGTAGGGCTCCTACGTTTTTTAAGATAAACGGAAATCCTTTGGCACACATAATCTATGGACCAATGTCTTTAATATGCTCTCACGAAACGTCTGTGCAATAAAGCATAAGGCCCCCAGGAGCCATTAACTTTGAAAGAAGGTGTGGCTTAACCACATCGAACACAATAATGCTTATATCGACATCAAGATGGTGTCCTATGATCTTGTGTCCAATACAAAGGTTGTTGGGCATGGAATTCTGAACAAGAGTACATTTTCAGATTTTAATTTTAGTAAAACAAAATGGCCGCCAGAGACAGAAAACCGTCCGAATGGCCTTAAAATGCGTTTTCAAAAATCGATATGGACTCCTATCATCTTGAGTACAATAGAAAAGTTGTTGGGCATGGAATTCTGAACAAGAGTACATTTTCAGAATTAAATTTTGGTAAAACAAAATGGCCGCCAGAAACTAAAAACCGTCCGAATGGGCTTAAAATGCGTTTTCAAAAATCTATATGGACTCTAATCATCTTGACTACAATAGAAAGTTGTTCAGCATGAAATTCCAAACAAGATAGATTTCTCACTTTTCCATTTCTGCCCAAAAAAATGGCTGCGCTGTCATTACATTAAAAACAATCCATTACAGTGTTTGGTCAAAGTAAACCTAGAGTGTGTGTGTGTGTGTGTGAAGCTGTCATTACATTAACAACAACCCATTAACTATCATTATCTTCATACTGTATGACAATATATAAAACTTTTCTCTCACTTTTCTAAACAGTGTTTCATCAAAGTAAACCTAAAGTGTATGTGTGTCTGAAGCTGTCATTACATTAAAAACAATCCATTTACTATCATTATCTTCATACTGTATGACAATATATAATACTTCTTTGATTCAAACCTAAAACAATACTTGTGTGTGTGTGTGTCTGAAGCTGTCACAACATTCAAAACAATCCATTTACTATCATTATCTTCATACTGTATGACAATATATACAACTTTACTCTCATATTTCTAAACAGTGTTTGATCAAAGTAAACCTAAGGTGTCTTTTTCTTCATACTGTATGACAATATATAAAACTTTTCTCTCACTTTTCTAAACACTGTTTGATCAAAGTAAACCTAAAGTGTGTGTGTGTCTGAAGCTGTCATTACATTAAAAACAATCCATTACAGTGTTTGATCAAAGTAAACCTAAAGTGTGTGTGTGTGTCTGAAGCTGTCATTACGTTAAAAACAATCCATTTACTATCATTATCTTCATACTGTATGACAATATATAATACTTTTCTCTCACTTTTCTAAACAGTGTTTGATCAAAGCAAAGCTTATTCCTTGATTTAAACCAAAAACAATACAGTACAATGTCAGCAGTAAGCACTGACCTAACTGTTTGCAATGTTGATGCAATGCACCTGCCACTTTTGTGTGTGTGTGTGTGTCTAAATGCTATGCCGGTTACGATTCTATTTTAAAGCGTTAAAGAAGCGTAACCGCTGAACCCTGACTTTGATACACTTTCACAAAACATCGAAGGCGAATCACCGCAATTGAGCTGAGGCCATTCCAACCTCATCAACTGTATAAAATCTTTAAAAGTCTCACTGGTCTGCCTCGTCTGCACAAACCTCGACACCCGCTAAATGCTGCTTGCAGCTTTAATTAGGGTGTCGAGGACGAAGTCCAAGACAACCTCTTGTTATTGCTGATATTATTATTATTATTATTATTATGCACAGTGTTTGACTTATACAGCCTAAACCGCTTGGTTAATTCTGAAAAAAACTTGCTAAACCTGTATAGGACGACAACAGAATATCTGTGTGAAAGAATTGCACTGATTGGCCCAAAGGTGGCGCTATAGCAATCGCATGAAAATCCAAACTTTGAACAAGCATATCTCCTGACCCCATTGACCTACAGTCATAAAACTTTGACCATATATGCATCTCCTCATGCTGAACAAATATGCCTCAAGAACCCATGACGTCCGCCATGATGGATTTTCCGCCATTTTGAATTTTGTGAGAAACATGAAGAAATGTAAAAGCCCTAGGTTTTTTGAGATACACAGAAATCCTTGAGCACACATACTCTTTGGACCAATATCTTTAATATCAACTCAGTAAAAGTCTGTGCAATAAAGCATAAGGCCCCCAGGAGCCATTAACTTTGAAAGAAGGTGTGGCTTAACAACGCCAAACACAAAAATGCTTATATCGACATCAAGGTGCAGTCCTATGATCTTGACCCCAATACAAACATTGTTCATCATTAAATTCTAAACAAGATGGTACCCATGTTTTTTCAATTGGGGCGTGGCATCAAGAGGGCGTGGTTTTTGACTAAAATGACCACAGTTCCTAGAAGAATTGTTGGATTTGAGCGGGACCAACTGTCACACAATCAGGGATCAAAGCCCTAAATGCTTAAGTAAGATTTAAGTTGATTGACAAAACAACATGGCCGCCAGACTTAGACAAAAAACTTTTTTTAACACGTTTTATGAATACTTGCTACAGCTGTAGAGGAGGACTACAGAATATCTGTGTGAAAGAATTGCACTGATTGGCCCAAAGGTGGCGCTATAGCAATCGTCTGAAAATGCAAACTTTGAACAAGCATATCTCCTGACCCCTTTGACCTAAAGTCATGAAACTTTGCTCAAATATGCACCTTCACATGCTGAACAAATGTGCCTCAAGAACCTATGACTTCCGCCATGATGGATTTTTCGCCATTTTGAATTTTTTCAAAAACATTAAAATCAGTAGGGCTCCTACGTTTTTTAAGATAAACAGAAATCCTTTGGCACACATAATCTAAGGACCAATGTCTTTAATATGCTCTCACGAAATGTCTGTTCAATAAAGCATAAGGCCCCCAGGAGCCATTAACTTTGAAAGAAGGTGTGGCTTAACCACGCCGAACACTAAAATGCTTATATCGACATCAACATTGTGTCCTATGATCTTGTGTCCAATACAAATGTTGTTGGTCATGGAATTCTGAACAAGAATTAATTTTCAGATTTTAATTTTGCTAAAACAAAATGGCCGCCAGAGACAGAAAACCGTCCGAATGGCCTTAAAATGCGTTTTCAAAAATCTATATGGACTCCTATCATCTTCAGTACAATAGAAAAGTTGTTGGGCATGGAATTCTGAACAAGAGTACATTTTCACAATTTCATTTTGGTAAAACAAAATGGCCGCCAGAAACTAAAAACCGTCAGAATGGGCTTAAAATGCGTTTTCACAAATCTATATGGACTCTAATCATCTTGACTTCAATAGAAAAGTTGTTCAGCATGACATTCCGAACAAGATCGATTTATCACTTTTCCAATTATGCCCAAAAACATGGCTGCCAGAGGCTCAAACCTGTTACCATGCCGTGATTCCAATCCCATTTAACCACTCTAACTATCATTTTCTTCATACTGTATAACAATATATAAAACTTTTGTCTCACTTTTCTAAACAGTGTTTTATCAAAGTAAACCTCAAGTGTGTGTGTGTCTGAAGCTGTCATTACATTAAAAACAATCCATTTACTATCATTATCTTCATACTGTAAGACAATATATAACACTTCCTTGATTGAAACCTAAAACAATACTTGTGTGTGTGTGTGTGTGTGTGTGTCTGAAGCTGTAACTACATTAAAAACAACCCATTTGCTATCATTATCTTCATACTGTATGACAATATATAATACTTTTGTCTCACGTTTCTAAACAGTGTTTGATCAAAGTAAACCTAAAGTGTGTGTGTGTGTCTGAAGCTGTCATTACATTAAAAACAATCCATTTACTATCATTATCTTCACACTGTATGACAATATATAAAACTTTTCTCTGACTTTTCTAAACACTGTTGGATCAAAGTAAACCTAAAGTGTGTGTGTGAAGCTGTCGTTACATTAAAAACAATCCATTTACTATCATTATCCTCATACTGTAAGACAATATATAATACTTTTCTCTAACTATCATTATCTTCATACTGTATGACAATATATAATACTTTTGTCTCGCTTTCCTAAACAGTGTTTGATCAAAGTAAACCTAAAGTGTGTGTGTGTGTCTGAAGCTGTCATTACATTAAAAACAACCCATTTACTATCATTATCTTCATACTGTATGACAATATATAATACTTTTCTCTCACTTTTCTAAACAGTGTTTGATCAAAGTAAAGCGTATTCCTTGATTTAAACCAAAAACAATACAGTACAATGTCAGCAGTAAGCACTGACCTAACTGTTTGCAATGTTGATGCAATCCACTTGCCACTTTTGTGTGTGTGTGTGTCTAAATGCTATGCCGGTTATCATTCTATTTTAAAGCGTTAAAGAAGCGTAACTGCTGAACCCTGACTTTGATACACTTTCACAAAACATTGAAGGCCAATCACCGCAATTGAGCTGAGGCCATTCCAACCTCATCAACTGTATAAAATCTTTCAAAGTCTCACTGGTCTGCCTCGTCTGCACAAACCTCGACACCCGGTAAATGCTGCTTGCAGCTTTAATTATTATTATTATTATTAATATATATAGTGTTTGACTTATACAGCCTAAACCGCTTGGTAACTTCTGAAAAAAACTTTATACACCTGTAGAGGAGGATAACAGAAGATCTGTGTAAAAAACTTGCACTTATTGGCCCAAAGGTGGCGCTATAGCAATCGCATGAAAATCCAAACTTTGAACAAGCATATCTCCTGACCCCATTGACCTACAGTCATAAAACTTTGACCATATATGCATCATCTCATGCTGAACAAATATGCCTCAAGAACCTATGACTTCCGCCATGATGGATATTCCGCCATTTTGAATATTGTGAGAAACATGAAAAAATGTAAAAGCCCTAGCTTTTTTGAGATACACAGAAATCCTTGTTCTCACATAATCTTTGGACCAATATCTTTAATGTGAAGTTTGTAAAAGTCTGTGCAGTAAAACATAAGGCCCCCAGGAGACATTAACTTTGAAAGAAGGTGTGGCTTAACAACGCCAAACACAAAAATGCTTATATCGACATCAAGGTGGAGTCCTATGATCTTGACCCCAATACAAAAATTGTTCATCATTAAATTCTAAACAAGATGGTACCCATGTTTTTCCAATTGGGGCGTGGCATCAAAAGGGCGTGGTTTTTGACTAAAATGACCACAGTTCCTAGAAGAATTGTTGGATTTGAGCGGGACCAACTGTAACACAATTAGGGATCAAAGCCCTAAATGCTTAAGTAAGATTTAAGTTGATTGACAAAACAACATGGCCGCCAGACTTAGACAAAAAAAATTTTTTAACACGTTTTATGAATACTTGCTACAGCTGTAGAGGAGGACTACAGAATATCTGTGTGAAAGAATTGCACTGATTGGCCCAAAGGTGGCGCTATAGCAATCGTCTGAAAATGCAAACTTTGAACGAGCATATCTCCTGACCCCTTTGACCTACAGTCATTAAACTTTACTCATATATGCATCTTCACATGCTGAACAAATGTGCCTCAACAACCTATGACTTCCGCCATGATGGATTTTTCGCCATTTTGAATTTTGTCAAAAACATTAAAATCAGTAGGGCTCCTACGTTTTTTAAGATAAACGGAAATCCTTTGGCACACATAATCTATGGACCAATGTCTTTAATATGCTCTCACGAAACGTCTGTGCAATAAAGCATAAGGCCCCCAGGAGCCATTAACTTTGAAAGAAGGTGTGGCTTAACCACGCCGAACACAAATATGCTTATATCGACATCAAGATGGTGTCCTATGATCTTGTGTCCAATACAAAAGGTGTTGGGCATGGAATTCTGAACAACAGTACATTTTCAGAATTTTATTTTGGTAAAACAAAATGGCCGCCAGAGACAGAAAACCGTCCGAATTGGCTTAAAATGCGTTTTTAAAAATCGATATGGACTCCTATCATCTTGAGTACAATACAAAAGTTGTTGGCCATGGAATTCTGAACAAGAGTAGATTTTCAGATTTTAATTTTGGTTAAAAACAATGGCCGCCAGAAACAACAAACCGTCACAATGGACTTAAAATGCGTTTTCACAAATCTATATGGACTCTAATCATCTTGACTATAATAGAAAAGTTGTTCAGCATGAAATTCCGAACAACATAGATATTTCACTTTTCCAATTATGCCCAAAAACATGGCTGCTAGAGGCTCAAACCTGTTACCATGCCGTGATTCCAATCCCATTGAACCACTCTAACTATCGTTATCGTCATACTGTATGACAATATATAAAACTTTACTCTCACTTTTCTAAACAGTGTTTTATCAAAGTAAACCTAAAGTGTGTGTGTGTCTGAAGCTGTCATTACATTAACAACAATCCATTACAGTGTTTGATCAAAGTAAACCTAAAGTGTGTGTGTGTGTGTGTGTCTGAAGCTGTCATTACATTAAAAACAACCCATTTACTATCATTATCTTCATACTGTATGACAATATATAAAACTTTACTCTCACTTTTCTAAACAGTGTTTGATCAAAGTAAACCTAAAGTGTGTGTGTGTCTGAAGCAGTCATTACATTAAAAACAATCCATTACAGTGTTTGGTCAAAGTAAACCTAAAGTGTGTGTGTGTGTGTGTGTCTGTGTGAAGCTGTCATTACATTAAAAACAACCCATTAACTATCATTATCTTCATACTGTATGACAATATATAATAATTTTCTCTCACTTTTCTAAACAGTGTTTGATCAAAGTAAAGCGTATTCCTTGATTTAAACCAAAAACAATACAGTACAATGTCAGCAGTAAGCACTGACCTAACTGTTTGCAATGTTGATGCAATGCACTTGCCACTTTTGTGTGTGTGTGTGTCTAAATGCTATGCCGGTTATGATTCTATTTTAAAGCGTTAAAGAAGCGTAACTGCTGAACCCTGACTTTGATACACTTTCACAAAACATCGAAGGCCAATCACCGCAATTGAGCTGAGGCCATTCCAACCTCATCAACTGTATAAAATCTTTAAAAGTCTTACTGGTCTGCCTCGGCTGCACAAACCTCGACACCCGCTAAATGCTGCTTGCAGCTTTAATTATTAGGGTGTCGAGCACGAAGTGCAAGACAACCTATTGTAATTGTTAGTTTTATTATTATTATTATTATTATTATTATTATTATTATTAGGGTGTCGAGCACGAAGTGCAAGACAACCTATTGTAATTGTTAGTTTTATTATTATTATTATTCCGCCACGTTTGACTTACACAGCCTAAACCGCTCAGCCACTTTTTATGAAACTTTGCACAGCTATAGAAAAGGACTACAGAAGATCTGTCTAAAAAAATTGGACTGATTGGCCCAAAGGTGGCGCTATAGCAATCGTCTGAAAATGCTAACTTTGAACAAGCATATCTCCTGCCCCCTTTGACCTACAGTCATGAAACTTTGACCATAGATGCATCTCCTCATGCTGAACAAATCTGCCTCAAGAACCTATGACTTCCGCCAGGATAGATTTCCCGCCATTTTGAATTATGTGAAAAACACTAAAATCCCTAAGGATCCTAGGTTTTTTGAAATAGATAATAATCCTTTGGCACACGTCATTAATAGACCTATGCCTTTCACATAACGATAAGAGAAGTTTGTACACTAAAAGGAATAGCCAATAGGAGTCATTAAAGTTGAAAAGGGTGTGGCCTAAAAACTAAAATGCTTATATCGACATCAAGATGGTGTCCTATGATCTTGAGTCCAATTACAAAGTTGCTTAGAACTAAATTCTGAACAAGATGGCGCCCATCATGTTTCAATTGGGGCGTGGCATCAAAAGGGGCGTGGTTATTACAAAAATGACCACAGCTCCTAGAGGGATGGTTGGATTTGAGCGGGACCAACTGTCACACAATCAGGGTTCAAATCCCCAAAAGCTTAAATAAGGTTTAAGTTGATTGAAAAAACAACATGGCCGCCAGACGAACAAAACTGAAAAATTGATTGAAATGCTTTTTACGATATCAGGATTGATTCCTATGATCTTAAGTCCAACAAAATGTTGTTGGGCATGGAATTCTGAACAAGATGACGTTTTCACTTTTTCTATTTTGGTAAAACAACATGGCCGCCAGAGGCTAAAAACGGTCAGAATGGACGTAAATGCGTTTTTCGATATCAGGATGGATTCCTATGATCTTGTGTCCAATACAAATGTTGTTGGGCATGGAATTCTGAACAAGATGACATTTTCAGATCTTCACATTTGGTGAAACAACATGGCCGCCAGAGGCTAAAAACGGTCGGAATGGGCTTAAAATGCGTTTTCAGAACTCTATATGGACTCCTATCATCTTGATTATAATAGAAAGGTTGTTCAGCATGAAATTCTGAACAAGATAGATATCTCACGTTTCCAATTATGCCCAAAAACATGGCTGCCAGAGGCTCAAAACGGTGAGAATGCCTTGATTCCAATCCCATTGAACCACTCTTACTATCATTATCTTCATACTGTATGACAACTTTTCCAATTATGCCCAGAAACATGGCTACCAGAGGCTCAAAACGGTTAGAATGCCATGATTCCAATCCCATTGAACCACTCTTACTATCATTATCTTCATACTGTATGATTAACTTTCAGCTTATTCCTTGATTTAAAACAACACCAAACAGACCAAACTGTTTGCAATGTCGATGCAATGCACTTGTCACTACCGTGTGTGTCTAAATGCTATGCCAGTTATGATTCTATTTTAAAGCGTTAAACGAGCGTAACTGCTGAACCCTGACTTTGATACACTTTCTTAAAACATTGAAGGCTAAATCACCGCAATTAAGCTGAGGCCGTTCCAACCTCATCAACTCTATAAAATCTGTAAAAGTCTTACTGGTCTTACTGGTCTGCCTCGTCTGCACAAGCCTCGACACCCGGTAATCGCTGCTTGCAGCTTTAATTATTATTATTATTCCGCCAAAATCGACTTACACAGCCTAAACCGCTGTGACCAAAGGTCTGAAACTTGCTATAGCTGTAGAAGTAGACAACAGAAGATCTGTGTGAAAAAATTGCAGTGATCGGTCCAAAGGTGGCGCTATAGCAATCGTCTGAAAATGCAAACTTTGAACAAGCATATCTCCTGACCCCTTTGACCTAGAGTCATGAAACTTTAATCATATATGCATCTTCTCATGCTAAACAAATCTGCCTCAAGAACCTATGACTTCCGCCAGGATAGATTTCCCGCCATTTTGAATTTTAAGAAAAACACTAAAATCCCTAAGAATCCTAGGTTTTTTTAGATAGACATAAATCCCTTGGCAGACATAATCTACAGCCCTATATCCTTCATATGACGAGAAGTGAAGTCTGTACACTAAAAGTAGTAGCCAGTAGGAGTCATTAAAGTCGAAAAGGGTGTGGCCTAAAAACTAAAATGCTTATATCGACATGAAGATAGAGTCCTATGATCTTGAACCCAATTACAATGTTGCTTAGAATTAAATTCAAAATAAGATGGCACCCATCGTTTTTCAATTGGGGCGTGGCATCAAAAAGGGCGTGGTTATGGCTAAAATGACCATAGCTCCTAGACAGATTGTTTGATTTGAGCGGGACCAACTGTTAAATAATCAAGGTCATAAGTTCCAACTGCACAAGTAAAATTTAGTTGATTTAAAAAAACAAAATGGCCGCCAGATGCAAAGAACTGTCCGAATGGCTTTAAATGCTATTTCCGACATCAAGACAGTCTCCTATGATCTTGCGTAAAATTACAAAGTTGTTGGGCATGAAATTCTGAACAAGATGACGTTTCCACATTTTCAATTTCGCTGAATAAACATGGCCGCCAGAGGCTAAAAACTGTCAAAATGGACGTAAATGCGTTTTTCAACATCAGTATGGATTCCTATGATCTTAAACCCAAATAATATGTTGTTGGGCATGAAATTCTGAACAAGATGAAATTGTCAAATGTTCAATTTGGGTAAACAAAAAAGCCACCAGAGGCTAAATACTGTCGTCTTGACGTAAATGCGTATTTCGATATCAAGATGGACTCCTATGATCTTGAGTCCAATATAAACGTTGTTGGGCATGACATTCCAAACAAGATTACATTTTCATTCTTTCAATTTTGGTAAAACAACATGGCCGCCAGAGGCTACAAACGGTCAGAATGGACGTAAATGCGTTTTTCGATATCAGGATGGACTCCTATGACCTTGAGTCCCATATACAGGTTGTTGGGCATCACATTCTGAACAAGATGACATCTTCACTTTTTCAATTTTGGTACAACAAAATGGCCGCCAGAGGCGTAAAACTGTCGGAATGGACGTAAATGCGTTTTTCGACATACGTATGGATTCTTATGATCTTTAGTCCAATAGAAATGTTGTTGGGCATGAAAGTCTGAACAGGATAGCATTCTCATAATTTTTCTATCCGCAACAACCTGGCCGCCAGAGGCAGAAAACCGTCAAAATCGGCTTAAAATGCGTTTTCAAAACTCTATATGGACTCCTATCATCTTGGCTATGATAAAAAAGTTGTTCAGCATGAAATTCTGAACAAGATACATTTCGCACTTTTTCAATTATGCCCAAAAACATGGCTACCAGAGGCTCAAAACTGTTAGAATGCCATGATTCCAATCCCATTGAACCACTCTTACTATCATTATCTTCATACTGTATGATTAACTTTCTGCTTATTCCTTGATTTAAAACAACACCAAACTGACCAAACTGTTTGCAATGTCGATGCAATGCACTTGTCACTACCGTGTGTGTCTAAATGCTATGCCACTTATGATTCTATTCTAAGGCGTTAAACGAGCTTAACTGCTGAACCCTGACTTTGATACACTTTCATAAAACATTGAAGGCTAAATCACCGCAATTAAGCTGAGGCCGTTCCAACCTCATCAACTCTATAAAATCTGTAAAAGTCTTACTGGTCTTACTGGTCTGCCTCGTCTGCACAAGCCTCGACACCCGGTAATCGCTGCTTGCAGCTTTAATTAGTATTAGTATTGTTTGACATAATCATATCACAATAATACAGACATTCTTAGTAGTTATTATGTGTGTATTTCATATTCCATTAGAAAAAGTAGTTTCTTTATTATAGCCTCATTATTAGACCAATTATTTTTAATATTTTCCATAGTTATTTGTATTTGAAATGAAGATTATAGAACTATTAGTATTACTATTGAATAGTTTCATTACATGAGTCATAAGAACATAATAATGATGCTAATACTAACATTATTAATCATATTAATTATATATGTATTTCATATTCAGAACATGATATAAAATAACTGTTGTTTTATTATTAATGCTATTTGTATTATTTAATTCCGTTTATTATATTAGACATAACAACCTAATAATCATAACTGTAATGATGCATGTATTTCATATTAGATTTGAACTAAAATACTATTATTACTGTTTATTGTTCATCATTAACAACAACAACAACAATAAAGGTTAATCAGCTAATCATGTCTTGTTCTCCCATCAGATGCCTGTGAACTCACACTGGACCCAAACACAGCCCACAGACAACTCTCTCTGTCAGGACAACAGAAAGGTGACGTGGGTTAGAGAGGACCAGTCGTATCCTGATCACCCAGAGAGATTTGAATACTGGCCCCAGGTGTTGTGTAGAGAGGGTCTGACTGGCCACTCTCTCTCTCTCTCTCTCTCTCTCTCACTCTCTCTCTCTCTCTCTCTCTCTCTCTCTCTCTCTCTCTCTCTCTCTCTCTCTCTCTCTCTCTCTCTCTCTCTCTCTCTCTCTCTCTCTCTCTCTCTCTCTCTCTCTCTCTCTCTCTCTCTCTCTCTCTCTCTCTCTCTCCGGACGGCCGGGGAGTTTCCCCAACAGAGTCATCCCGCCAAATACAGACGTGTTGCTCTGGCTTTTAAATATTTTACTTGAAATGAACGCAGAAAACAGGAACACAGAGTTTTCACAAAAATATGTTTTATTTATTTATTATAAATACTAAAACAGGTAGTGGAGAACCAATGAAAGAAACAAAATAGTATAAACATGAATGAATGAGGTTCAACATAAAACTGGTTTGTGTGGATGTTAATTATGTATGTTAGAATGAATAAAAGTAAAACAACATGACATATCTATGTATTCTTTATATGTGTAACCCTGAGCCGATGTCTATGATGACGTTAGTAGAACAGATAGTCTTCACACAAATGATAAGCATCAGAGTTAACATCAACTAATTGAACAACCCACGCTTTAAATATAACATTTTAGACCACAGACACACACACACACACACACACACACACACACACACACACACACACACACCTTTGCTGTTGTGCAAGCTGTGATGGAAACTTGCAGACCTATTGCAGTGTCTTTACAACAACATTTTTCACAGTTTAGTCAGACCACTTAAATTTAAAGTAAAATATTTATAAGCCAGGGCAACACGTCTGTATTTGGCGGGATGGCTCTGTTGGGGAAACTACCCGGCCGTCCGAGCAGCCATGCAACACCATATCCCATCAGGTCAATCAGTTGAGCTGAGGAGAGAGACAGAGAGAGACAGAGCTGAGGAAAGAGACAGAGCTGAGGAGAGAGCGAGAGAGAGAGAGAGAGAGAGAAAGAGAGAGAGAGAGAGAGAGAGAGAGAGAGAGAGAGAGACAGTGAGCTTGACCACAGATCTGAAGGGCTTCGAAGGCTGCGTTATAGAGATGAGGAAAGAGAGAGAGCTGAGGAAATAGAGAGAGGGGGAGAGGGAGACAGAGACAGAGAAAGACAGTGAGAGAGCTGAGGAAAGAGAGAGGGGATGGGGGAGAGGGAGAGAGAGACATAGAGCTGAGGAAAGAGAGAGACAGAGAGATAGAGACAACGAGAGTGCTGAGGAAAGAGAGAGGGTGAGGGAGATAGAGACAGAGAGAAAGAGAGAGAGCTAAGGAAAGAGAGAGAGAGAGAGAAAGAGAGACAGAGAGAGACAGTGAGAGAGCTGAGGAAAGAGAGTGAGAGGGAGAGAGAGACACAGAGAGAGAGACAGCGAGAGAGCTGAGGAAAGAGAGAGAGAGCTGAGGAAAGAGAGAGATGGGGAGAGGAAGAGAGACAGAGAGAAAGAGAGACAGAGATAGAGACAGGGACAGATGAGGAAGGAGAGGGGAGAGAAAGCTGAGGAAGCAGATGGGAGAGTAATACAGAGAGAGCTTAGGAAGGAGAGAGAGGGAGAGAGGAGAGAGAGACAGAGAGAGACAGAGAGAGCAAGAGCGTGATAGAGCTGAGGAAAGAGAGAGATTGAGAAAGCTGAGGAAGGAGAGAGACAGAGAGAGAATATAACTGATAGAGACACTGAGGCACCATACCTCCACAACCCAAACACAGGGAGGAGGTCCTCCTGGGTGAAGGTGGACTGGAAGGTGTGGATGTGTGTCAGTGTGTCTGAGGACCCTCCTACATCTGGGGACACTCTGTAGAAGGACAGAGTGCAATCAGGCCGGTCCAGATACACTCCTACTCTGTTAGAGCCACAACAATAAAGGTTTAGCAGCCTAATCATGCAACCAACTCTTTGTCAGTTAAAGTCTCTGTCTCTCTTTTTTCTCAGCTCTCTGTCTCTCTCTCGGTCTCTCTCTCTTTCTCTCTTACCTTGTCTGTCTCTCTTTCATCAGCTCTATCCCCCTCTCCTTCCTTAGCTCTATCTCGTTCCTCAGCTCTCTCTCCTCCACTCCTTCCTCAGCTCTCTCTGTTTCCTCAGCTCTCTCTCTCTTTCCTCAGCTATCTCTCTCTTTCCTCAGCTATCTCTCTGTCTCTCTCTCCCCTCTCTCTTTCCTCAGCTATCTCTCTGTCTCTCTCTCCCCTCTCTCTTTCCTCAGATCTCTCTCCCCCTCTCCTTCCTCAGCTCTCTCTCTTTATTCAGCTATCTTGCTGTCTCTCTCTCTGTCTCTCTCTCCTTAGCTATCTCTGTCTCTCTCTCCCTCTCCCCCTCTCTGTTTTTCCTGAGTTCTCTCTCCCCCTCTCCTTCCTCAGCTCTCTATCTTTCCTCATCTCTATAACGCCCTCCAAATACAGACGTGTATTTACTTATAAATATTGTACTTTAAATGAAAGTGGTCTGACTAAACTGAGAATAATATTGTTGTAAAGCCAATGCAACCGGTGTACTGAACCAGCTGTGCTGAACCAGCTGTGCTGAACCAGATTTTCTGAACCAGATGTTCTGAACCAGGTAAAGGGCCACCAGCTCTGAGGCGGGCTTCTCAGAACATTAAGCACAAATAGATTCAATAATTATTCTGATGACCGAGAAAAACCAAACACGTGATTACGCCCACACACGCCAGATAACAAGGCTCATGGTGTAGCATCCTGTAGCTAAACATATCTGGAGACGCAGCAGTGCAGATGATGAAATGCATGATCAGAAGATAAATCAAGCTCCTGGGTGTGAGGAAACATCCTGTGAGATACACACGATACACTTGAATGGCTAGAGTCTGTCTAGGCTCTCTAAGTCATAGTTTGAAACTCACTCTGGTCTAGAGAGATATAAACATAAAATATAATTAAAGAGTACATAAAGGGATGAATCAGATTCTGAATTGCATGTGCTGCCATGATTCTTGCACTTTTTGGGTTGTATCTTCATTGAATGCACATCTTGTAAGTCGCTTTGGACAAAAGCGTCCACTAAATGAATGTTGTAGCAATGTGCGTGCTACACACCACCTAGGTGGCTTTACTGGGCTCCTCCCACAACCAGGACACAGGTTGATGTTGAGTAAAGCGGTTTGTTGTAGAGTTGTAACAGTCAGAGCAGGTGTTCAGTACCAGCATGTCCGAGCTCCCTGAGTGTGTGTGTGTGCGTGTGTGTGTGTGTGTGTGCGTGTGTGCGTGTGTGCGTGTGTGCGTGTGTGCGTGTGCGAGTGTGCGTGCGTGCGTGCGTGTGATGTGAAATCCACGATAATGTTCATTATGTTTGTGAGGGACTGAACACAGGAAACAGTAATACAGAGTTGTGACAAAAAGGGCTTTTATTTATTTATTGTAAATATTAAAACATGTAGTGGAGAACCAATGAAAGAAACAAAAGAATATAAACATGAGTGAATGAGGTTCAACATAAAACTGGTTTGTGTTGATGTTAATTATGTATGTTAGAATGAATAAAGGAAAACAACATGACATATCTATGTAGTTTTTATATATGTAACCCTGAGCCGCTGTCTATGATGACGTTAGTAGAACAGATAGTCTTCACACAAATGATAAACATCATTTAAAGTTTTAAATATAACTGCCTTTTAGAATCACAGACACACACACATACACTCACACACACACACCCACACACACACACACATAGACAACGTCAGCAAAACACACTAATTCAGCTGTTCTCATAGTGTGCTGAGTTAAGTTATATAAATATGAATAGAACTCCGTATTGACTCCCAAACATGTCCACTACGCTACTTACTATATTCTAGAGAGATTTGACTACTGGTACCAGGTGTTGTGTAGAGAGGCTCTGACTGGCCGCTGTTACTGGGAGGTAGAGTGGGTAGGAGGTGTTGTTATAGGAGTGACATACAGAGGAATCACAAGGAGAGGAGGGGGTGATGACAGCCTTGGAGGGAACAACAAGTCCTGGAGTCTTTGTTTTGATGATGCCCGGTACAACGGTAGTAGGACAGACATACATCTCCCCCCTCCTGACTCTAACAGAGTAGGAGTGTATCTGGACCGGCCTGCTGGCACTCTGTCCTTCTACAGAGTGTCCCCAGATGTAGGAGGGTCCTCAGACACACTGACACACATCCACACCTTCCAGTCCACCTTCACCCAGGAGGACCTCCACCCTGGGTTTGGGTTATGGAGGTATGGTGCCTCAGTGTCTCTTTCAGTTATAGTCTCTCTCTGTCTCTCTCTCTCTCTCTTTGCTCAGATCTCTCTTTCTGTCTCTCCTCCTCAGCTCTCTCTGCCTCTACCTCTCTCCTCAGCTCTCTTCCTCTCTCTCTCAGATCTCTGTCTCTCTGTCTCCCTGTCTCCCTCTACCCCTCTTTCTTTCCTCAGCTCTCTCCTTCCTCAGCTCTCGCCCACTCTTCTTCCTCAGCTCTCTCCTCCTCTCCTTTCTCAGCCCTCTCGCTGTATCTCTCTCTGTCTCTCTCTCTTTCCTCAGCTCTCCTTCTGTCTCTCTCTATCTCTCTTTCTTTCCTTAGCTCTCTTTCTGTCTCTCTAAGTCTCTCTTTCCTCAGCTCTCTGTCTCTCTCTTTCCTCACAGCTCTCTCTCCCTCCCCTTCCTCAGCTCTCTCCCCCTCTCCTTCCTCACTTGTCTCTCTATGTCTGTCTCTCTCTATCTCTCTTTCCTCAGTGCTCTCGCTGTCTCTCTGTCTCTCTCTTTCCTCAACTCTCTCTCTGTCTCTATCTCCCTCTCTCCCTCACCCTCTCTCTTTCCTCAGCACTTTCGCTGTCTCTGTCTCTCTGTCTCTCTCTTTCCTCAGCTCTCTCGCTGTCTTTCTCTGTCTCTCTCTCCTTCTCCCCCCCTCTCTCTTTCCTCAGTTCTCTCTCCCCCTCTCCTTCATCAGCTCTCTCTCTCTCCTCATCTCTATAACGCGGCCTGTGAAGCCCTTCAGATCTGTGGTCAAGCTCACTGTCTCTCTCTCTCTCCTCATCTCTATAACGCGGCCTGTGAAGCCCTTCAGATCTGTGGTCAAGCTCACTGTCTCTCTCTCTCTCCTCATCTCTATAACGCGGCCTGTGAAGCCCTTCAGATCTGTGGTCAAGCTCACTGTCTCTCTCTCTCTCCTCATCTCTATAACGCGTCCTGTGAAGCCCTTCAGATCTGTGGTCAAGCTCACTGTCTCTCTCTCTTTCCTCATCTCTATAACGCGGCCTGTGAAGCCCTTCAGATCTGTGGTCAAGCTCACTGTCTCTCTCTCTCCTCATCTCTATAACGCGGCCTGTGAAGCCCTTCAGATCTGTGGTCAAGGGCGTTCTAAAATGATTGACCTGATGGGACGTGTTGCCCTGGCCGAGAACATATTGCACATATACATTCAATAATTATTCTGATGACATGGAAAAAAACACAAGACTACGCACACACACACGCCACACAACCACAGATCCCAGATAAGACTCACGGTGTAGCGTCCTGTAGCTATACATATCTGGAGACGCAGTGGTGCAGAATGAAATGCATGATCAGAAGATAAATAAGTTACTGGGTGTGAGGAAACATTCTGTGAGATCTATACCAGTTTACCCAACAGAGCCATACAGCCAAATACAAAGATGTTGCCCTGGCTTATGAATATCTTACTTTTAATAAAAGTGGTCTGACAGCAACAGTTTATTAATATTGTTAACCATCAAATTAATCATACTTGTATAACATCTAATAGGCATTATTGTTATATTTTTATTTAGGAATTATGATAATTAGTATTATTGTTTGACATAATCATGTCATAATAACGATACAAACATTATTAATAATAGTTATGTGTGTATTTCATATTCTATTAGAAAGTATTTTGTTTATAGCCTTATTAGTAGGGCTATTATTTTTAATAATCTTCCATAGTTATTTATATTTTATTATAAATTATTTATTATTGTTATTTTTTTATTATTATTTGATTCAGTTTATTATATTAGACATAACCAAATAATCATGACTATAATGATACATGTATTTCATATTACATTTTAAATACATTACTAATAATACTGTTTAATGTTTATCATTAACAATAACAGTAAAGATTTAGCAGCCTAATCATGTCTTGTTCTCCCGTCAGATGCCTGTGAACTCACACTGGACCTCTCTCTCCTTAGCTCTCTCTGTTTCTCTCTTCCTCTCCCCCTCTCTCTCTTTCCTCAGTTCTCTCTCCTCTCAGCTCTCTGTCTCTCTCCCCCTCTCTCTCTCTTTCCTCAGTTCTCTCTCCCCCTCTCCTTCCTCAGCTCTCTCTCTCTCCTTATCTCTATAACGCGGCCTGTAAAGCCCTTCAGATCTGTGGTCAAGCTCACTGTCTCTCTCTCTCTCCTCGTCTCTATAACGTGGCCTGTGAAGCCCTTCAGATCTGTGGTCAAGCTCACTGTCTCTCTCTCTCTCTCCTCATCTCTATAACGCGGCCTGTGAAGCCCTTCAGATCTGTGGTCAAGCTCACTGTCTCTCTCTCTCTCTCCTCATCTCTATAACGCGGCCTGTGAAGCCCTTCAGATCAGTGGTCAAGCTCACTGTCTCTCTCTCTCTCCTCATCTCTATAACGCGGCCTGTGAAGCCCTTCAGATCTGTGGTCAAGCTCACTGTCTCTCTCTCTCCTCATCTCTATATCGCGGCCTGTGAAGCCCTTCAGATCTGTGGTCAAGGGCGTTCTAAACTGATTGACCTGATGGGATATGGTGTTGCATGGCTGCTCGGACGGCCGGGGAGTTTCCCCAACAGAGCCATCCCTCCAAATACAGACGTGTTGCCCTGGCTTTTCACAAAAATGTGTTTTATTTATTTATTATAAATAATAAAACAGGTAGTGGAGAACCAATGAAAGAAACACAACTGAGGTCAAAATAATAGAAACATGAATGAATGAGTTTCAACATAAAACTGGTTTGTGTGGATGTTAATTATGTATGTTAGAATGAATAAAAGTAAAACAACATGACATATCTATGTAATCTTTATGTATGTAACCCTGAGCCGCTGTCTACGATGACGTTAGTAGAACAGATAGTCTTCACACAAATGATAAGCATCATTTAAAGCTTTAAATATAACTCCCATTTAGACCACAGACACACACACACACACACACACACACACACACACAACACACAAAACACACATAGACAACGTCAGCAAAACTGATAAGAGTGTAAGAAAAACATTTCCTGACACTGATGGTTCAGATGACAAGCTGATGATTGGTCAGAATTCAAACATGTGATGTTTTTCCATCTGATATAGCAGAGCTGAAGCCTGAGAGCAGAATCAGTGGAAGCTGACAGAGAGGAACCATGGACCGCATCTATGAACTGGACCCTGGACCCACTGAGGAACCTGAGGACACGTCTTTGGACCCTGGTCTCCCTGAGGAACCTGAGGACACGTCTTTGGACCTGGAGGATATCAGGAAGAGAAGATTTGGTAGGTGCCCTTTTTTAGAGAATTTAAAAGAAATAAACCAGTAAAGAAAGATGTTTTCATCTACATACATTTAAGATTTACATTTAGCAAACGTTTTTAGCAAAAGTGACCAACCTGATGAACCAGCGACCGCATAGACAGATTTATTCTCCTAAATAACAACATGTGTATGTTCTAGTGATTACGGCCATGAGGTACGGACTATTACTAGGCATCTCAAGTAGTTGTGTATTTCATGAGATATGTTTGGTTTAGTATTTTCATTACTTAATATTAGTGGTAGTGCAACGTAACATTAGAGTGCCATTTAAGTATTTTAATAAAGGCTACTCATTTAACTGAAGTGATATCAAGTGGACTTATGGATTTAACACAATTACATAAAGTTTGTTATAAATATGAACATTTCTGAAACTATCCCAAAATACATATCCTAATATTTTCTGCGTGTGCCGTTGTGAATTTTACTGTATGTGTACGTATGTATTACTGTATGTATTACTATATGTATTACTGTATGCATAGCTGTATTACTGTATAACTGTATGTGTGCGTATGTATTACTGTATGGATTACTATATGTATTACTGTATGCATAGCTGTATTACTGTATAACTGTATGTGTGCGTATATGTGAATAATGAGGGAGCTGTACCAGTAATCACTTATTGAGGTGTTCTCAGTAGAGGTGTTCAGATGTTTCTTGAAGATGGGGAGGGATTCTGCAGACCGTAGGGAGACTGTGAATGATAGCCACGCACTACCAATATATCTGTGTATATTACAATGTGTGTATGCATGTGTGTGTGTGTGTGTGTGTGTATGTGTGGGGGGTCTGTGTGTGTGTGTGTGTGTGTGTGTGTGTGCGTGTGTGTGTGTGTGTGTGCGTGTGCGTGTGTTTGTGTGCGTGCATGCGCGCGTGTGGTTGTGTATGCGTTTGTGTGTGTGTGTGTGTGTGGGTGTGGGTGTGTGTGTGTGTTTGTGTGTGTGTGTGTGGGGGTGGGGGTGTGTATGTGCCTGCGTGCCTGCATGTGCCTGCGTGTGTGTGCATGTGGTTGTGTGTGCGTTTGTGTGTGCGTTTGTCTGTGTGTGCGTGCGGGTGTGTGTGGGTGTGTGTGTGTGTCCTACTCCTGAACAGCTCTAAAATCGCACACCATTGTCACTGTGAGCGTTGGACTGCTGAGTATTCTCCTAATCTCCCTGCGCTTCAGTGAGTCTAAATCATATCATCCTGAATATAATTACAATAGTTATAGTGTTAATAATAATAATAATAATATATTTTCTTTCATGGGGATGAACTTTGTGTTTGATTGGCTGAGTGTCCTGTTATGTTTAGAGACGATGTCGTTCAGTTTTATTTTTTTTATATCGTTTTTATCGGTAAAAAGAATAAGCAAACACAATGCCGGGTTTACAGGTCACCTTTCATATTTTCTTTTTCCTCACCCACCCTTCCACCCCACCCAACCCCCGCACACAACAACACACATTACGTAAATAAAAAATATAATGACAAGGGGAATACGTTCATAACCAATGCAAACTAATACAATAAAACCAACAATGAAAATAAAACTAATAATAATAAAATATAATAAATCAGTTTAAACTTGTTTATATTTGTCCATGGGGTTAAGGAATACATTATTGCCGTTGTGTTTTAGAGCTGATTTCTTCTGTACTCCTCTGTCCTGTCCTAGACTCAGAGACACCTTGGACGGAGGGGAGAGAGCAACTATTGGATGAACTTGGTGAGTGATTTATAGAAGTTCTGAAAGTTATTAAATAAATCATCTTACTAAACTTTCAAAAATACTCTCTACTTTTGTGATTTGTTTGAACATCCCCTCTTCCTTTTAACTTCACATTTTATATTGTCAGTCTAACAAAGCATAGACAGTGTTAAAGTACTACCAAATAAAATAAATAAAGGATGCCCCCCTTCTGGCAGCATGGTGGTACTGCAGGTGTTGTTAGTCTCCTCCTCCAGCAGGGGGAACAGTAGAGTAAATACAGAGGAGCTTATCTTGTTATGAGCTCCAGTAAGCTAAGTCTACAGTTCTACTTAAGGCACTTCCGTGAAGACATATTTATATTGTGGTCTACTACACAAGGTCAGGTTTCTATTGTGGCCTACTAAAGTCAGGGTTCAATAAGGGTCTACTATGGTCAGGTTTCTATTGTGATCTATTAAGGTCATGTTTCTATTGTGGTCTACTAAGGTCATGTTTATATTGTGGTCTACTTCACTAGGTCAGGTCTCAGAGTTGTGTGTCACAAGTAATGAAGATAGTAAGATAAGCAGTTCTGTGTTTGTTAAGGATTTTCTTTTACATTCAACAGATGATTTGGCCCTTCTGGGCTGGCTGTTTTTCGACCAGAGTCTCTACTTTATTTCTACTACTGAGAAGAGCTGGACAGACAGTAGAGAAGACTGTCTGCAAAGAAACGCAGACCTGGTAGTTATCAACAGCAGAGAAGAACAGGTGACGGAGGCTGTGTGTGTGTGTGTGTGTGTGTGTGGGATACATTTTTCATTCAGTCAGCTGTGTTGTCATGACAACAGATGCTATTACTATTGGAAACAGGGGTTTGTCAGCAGATTGATGGGTCCTACCTGGATTGGACTGAGTGATCGAGACAAAGAGGGGATCTTCAAGTGGGTGGATGGTACCCACATGACTTCAAGGTAAGGCTGATGACTCTATTCAGCAGCATCTCATCTCTGAGAGTGACAGAGTGACATCACCTCAACACTGGGCTCAACTTTGTGTTCCTTGTGGTTCTCAGTTGGAGACAAGGTGAACCACACGATGACGGTGGAGCAGAACACTGTGTAGCATGGGATGGCAGCTTGTCTGAAGAACCGTGTGACAGACTGCACTACTGGATCTGTGAGAAGGTCTTAGTCCTGGAACATCCGGAAGCTGACCTGAACAAAGAGGGTCCGTAGACTTTGTTTGTGTTCATGAGTTGAGAATGGTTCCTCCTTTCTATTCTCTGTACAGTAGATACAGTATAAATACTCTTTATGAGGAAAGGTGGTTGGATGTGTGGACCTCTGATCAGGGTCTGTGTCTACTAGTGATGCAGGGTTTAGGTATTTTCTCACCTGAATCCTCATCTTGCTGTAACTGCACCCGACCGCTACTCGGACCGCCGTTTGTAAACTAGAGAAAATGACCCCCGCGTCCTCTTCCCTCCCACTATTATAAAATGGTGCCCCATGAGGCGAAAGTAGTAGTAGTATAATTCATTATTAATTTCAAGCTGTAATTCAACAATATCATTTGCCTAAATTGTTGCCATCTTTTTCAGCACATGAGACCAGCCTTTCATCGGTGATGAATTTTGATTAACGTACCAATCAAGTAAATGCATTATTTCATTATTTAGGTAAAACCTTATTGAACAGAAACACAGACCAGCTGAAATATTACAAAAGAAAGAGGCATTTGCATGTGAACATAAATAAGGAATACAACAGGTGCATATTAGGCTATAATAAAACATGTATCCTATTGTAAAACAACTCAGAATACAATGTGCATGTAATGTAAATACAATATTCTGTCCAACACATAAGATATTCTGAAAAACATCACGTAGGACAGGCTATAATGGTGTTAAAAGATATGCAATACCAATATTTGTGTTCTCCTCCGCAAGCTCCGCCCCCAACTCGTTTATCTCTGAGCTGGATTGTCTTCCCCTGCCTGGGAAATCTTTGTAGATACTGCTGTGATATTCAATCATGTATGAAAAGGCAGGCAAGAAAACTGGGTCAGAATCTTCTGGGTCGCCCTCTAGTGGACAGGTATTAGAGAGAGTGAAGGGAGTGTTTTGATGGTCCATCTCTAGATACGTGTTGTACAACGTTCACTCACCTCGTCCTGGTTTCTTCTGGTTCAGTGATGCCCGCGAAGGAGGAGGCCCCCAGCATCACAGAGTTCCACTCCTCTACCAAGGTGTTGCCCGTGGGCCACACGGCCCAATTCTCCTGCGATGCCGGCGGCACGCCGGAGCCCACCGTCGAGTGGCTACACAACGGCAGGCCCCTGGAGAGGGAGAGCACTGACAACCAATCAGAGCCTGCGGCCTGGGTGGAGAGGGGGTTCCTCTTCATCAGAGGTGTGAAGTATGGTGTGAACACGGTCTGCTGCATGGCGACCAACAGCGCTGGCTCGGCCAATCACAACGCAGAGCTGCTCGTTGTTGGTAAGATCTGGATCCAATGAGATATGTTGGTTGTTGATGTATTCAAAACATTGTTGTTGATGTATTCATAACATTGTTGTTGATGTATTCATAACATTGTTGTTTATATATTCATAATAGTATACATATACTTTTATGTATGTGTACTTATGTATATATTTGTGTAAGTATGTACATGTGTGTATGTATGAGTACATGTCTATGTAAATATAGTATGTACATGTGTGTATGAGTACATGTCTATGTATATATAGTATGTATGTATGAGTACATGTCTATGTATATATAGTATGTACGTGTATGTATGAGTACATGTCTATGTATATATAGTATGTACATGTGTGTATGAGTACATGTCTATGTATTTATAGTATGTACTTTTATGAGTACATGTCTATGTATACATAGTATGTACGTGTATGTATGAGTACTTGTCTATGTATATATAGTATGTACGTGTATGTATGAATACATGTCTATGTATATATAGTATGAACGTGTATGTATGAGTACATGTCTATGTATATATAGTATGTACGTCTATGTATGAGTACATGTCTATGTATATATAGTATGTACGTCTATGTATGAGTACATGTCTATGTAGATATAGTATGTATGAACCAGTTCTATGGCTCCAACAGTTAATTTCCAGCCTGTATGTGAGCTCAGCTTGTTCAGTCTGTTGTTCACACAGGTGTCCTTTTGAAGGTTGAGTGCAATGTATGTGTATTGGGAAATATAACAGTTATATATCTTGAAAGGAATTACAAGTATTGCTTAGATATTTCATATGAGTAACTAGCTCTTCATGTTTAACATTTTGATGTATAATATGTGTATGTAGTGTAAATATTGAGGGAGTAAATGCAGTCTATAAATTCTCCATGGTTTCAATGTTTTGACTGGGACAGCCACTCACACACACATGGGATTTGCTATTAAGTTGAACTTTAATTATCTTAAAAACAATATGCACTACTATTTCTAAAGCTGTAGCACTAGTCCACTATAGTACCTGTCATAAGATCTTATTTTGTCTTTCCAAGTTAGTTTGTAGAGTAGATGGCACGTGCAAAATGACAGGAATAAGAAGTATGCAAGAGAACAGTACTAGTGATGATGATGATGATGATGATGATGATGATGAAGAATGGTTCAGCAGCTAATCATGTCTTGTTCTCCCGTCAGATGCCTGTGAACTCACACTGGACCCAAACACAGCCCACAGAGAACTCTCTCTGTCTGAGGACAACAGAAAGGTGACGCGGGTTAGAGAGGAGCAGTCGTATCCTGATCACCCAGAGAGATTTGACTCCCATCCCCAGGTGTTGTGTAGAGAGGCTCTGACTGGCCGCTGTTACTGGGAGGTAGAGAGGGAAGGGGGTGTTGCTGTAGGAGTGACATACAGAGGAATCACAAGGAGAGGAAGGGGTGGTGACAGCTGGCTTGGAGGGAACAACAAGTCCTGGAGTCTTTATTGTCATGATGATGGTTACTCTGCCCGGTACAACGGTAGTATAACAGTCATACGTCTCCCCCCCGCTGGCTCTAACAAAGTAGGAGTGTATCTGGACCGGCCTGCTGGCACTCTGTCCTTCTACAGAGTGTCCCCAGATGTAGGAGGGTCCTCAGACACACTGACACACATCCACACCTTCCAGTCCACCTTCACCCAGGAGGACCTCCACCCTGGGTTTGGGTTATTGTGGGGTGGTGCGTCATTGTCTCTGTGTCAGTTGTAGAAAAAAAGAAACGCGGCGGGCGGGCGGGTGTGTTTCTTTTTTTCACACACACATAGTACACACACACACATAGTACACACACACACATAGTACACACACACAGTACACACACAAACACATAGTACACACATGTAGCAAACGTCCCTGCTACACGCCACCTAGGTGGCTCCCATACTCCACCTAGGTGACTTTCCTCGGGCTCCTCCAAACCAATGGACACAGGGTGGTGATGTTGAACCGGTTTATTGTTACAGTTGAATGGACTGAGACATGCTGACGGTGCTCCATGCTGGCATGTAGGAGAGCTCTCCCTGAGTGTGTGTGGTGGTGGCTGCATTAACCTGTGCACACTGATTGCTCAATGTGCAACAGGTGTGCAGCCCCACCCAGCCCCAGAGTCCAATCAGTCTGACTCAGGCCAGGTGAGGCTGCTTAAACCAGCCACCATCCACACACACTCCCACAACACACAAACACACATAGAACACACACACATAGCACACGCACATAGTACACACACACATACCACATGCACATAGTACACACACATAGCATACACACACATAGCACACACACATAGTACACACACATAGCACACGCACATAGTACACACACACATAGCACACATACATAGCACACGCACATAGTACACACACACATAGCACACGCACATAGTACACACATAATTACACGAAGAAGTTATATTTTCTCTTTGATTTACTTCAATAATCTTTTATATTTTTTAATGTAACATACTGTTTGCTTTTACTCAAGTCTGTTTGTGAATTAAAAATGGAGGCGAGAGAGAGATTTATTGTGGCTGTATTTTCCTTATTTCCTTATTTTGTAAAGATGTAATGTGTTATTGTGTGTTGTTTTATTTGACGGGATACGTGCTTTTTTATATGTTGTTAATGTCTAGTTGACAAGTATATACAATGTAATATTTGTCTATTTACGTTCATCTTGCTCTGCTTATTACAACAATAAATCATTTAGTACGAAATAACTCAGTACTTGAGTAGTCTTTTCACTAGATACTTTCTTACTCTTCCTCAAGTCATTATCTGATGACTACTTTTACTTCTACTTGAGTTATTATTACTTTAAATATATACTTGTTATATATAAAAGTAGGCTGTTATAAATAAGAGGTTATTGACAGTGCTCATTATTCTATATAATTATATGACCTACAATTCTTATCATTACTAATATAAACCCTTATCTTGTGCCGTCTTAGTATGTCTTCTATGATCTTAAACTTAGTAACCTATGCTCTTTAGTCAACGTTACTAGAATAATCACATAATGCAGAAAGAAAAAACTAGATGCTGTCCGGAGAGAATTTGTCTCTCAAACTGTAGGAATATAGACCTATAAAAATACAATAATCTGTGCGTTCTGTGTATGAGACGCATCGCCATGCACCAAGATGGCTAGAGTTCTCAACAGCTGTATTCTTTTTATCCGTTGGTTCCTATAACTATATAAGCCTAATTATAAAAGGTAATGAAGGTTTAATAGAAGAGTTCTCAACAGCTTTATTCTGTATTATTCGTTGGTTCCTATAACTATATAAGCCTAATTATAAAGGGTAATGAAGGTTTAATAGAAGAGTTCTCAACAACGTTATTCTTTATTATTCGTTGGTTCCTATATAAGCCTAATTATAAAGGGTAATGAAGGTTTAATAGAAGAGTTCTCAACAGCTTTATTCTTTATTATTCGTTGGTTCCTATAACTATATAAGCCTAATTATAAAGGGTAATGAAGGTTTAATAGAAGAGTTCTCAACAGCTTTATTCTTTATTATTCATTGGTTTCTATAACTATATAAGCCTAATTATAAAGGGTAATGAAGGTTTAATATAAGAGTTCTCAACACTACAGCTGCATTTTAGAAACAGACATACTCTATATATTCTGTATTTTTTATACAGTGTTATACAGTTTATTTATTTAATGCTACATTTATTTATTTCAGGGAACTTTTATTTCATTATGCTACATTTATATATTTAATGCCACATTTATTTATTTCAGGGTACTTTTATTTCATAATGCCAACGTTTTTTAATTTAATGTCACTTTTTTAATTGAATGCCACATGTATTCATTTAATGCAAGCTTTATTTATTCAATGCCATATTTATTTATTTAATGCTACATTTATTTCATGAAGTGAAATCTATTTATTTCAGGGGACTTTTATTTCATAATGCCAGATTTATTAATTTAATGCCACAATAAATGTGGCATTTAATACAAAACTTTAGCATTATGAAATAAAAGTCCCCTGAAATAAATAAATATGGCATTAAATAAATAAATGTAGCATTTTGAAATAAATCCCCTGACACTATCTAAAAATCAGTTATAACGAATCAGTTATAACTGCATAATATAGCAGTGTTGGCATTTACCAAACTGTAGGCCTGGAAACAACTATGTTCATATATTTAGTCAGCACTATTATAGGCCTACAATTATGAAGCCTATTTGTATAGGACTGCTGTGTTGGTGGTTGCAATTCTATTTATTTATATCGTGGTGATCATCGTTTTTCAATAATCATGTCTATATTGATGCAACGCACGCACGCGCGCGCGTGCACACACACACACACACACACACACACACACACACACACACACACACACACACACACACTCTGCTGCCTCTACTTCCTACTCTGACTGAATCCGCTGTCTGCTGCTCTCATAGCTCTGCTGCTCGTGTGTGCATTGTGCGCGTGCACGCTGGTGCGCGTTCCTGCAGCGAGCGTAGCGGCAATAAACAGATCTGTTCTCTCTTCTTCTTTTGTTGAATATTGGATCGGGGCTGGAGCTTTATTCTTTATTATTCGCTGGTTCCTATAACTATATAAGCCTAATTATAAAGGGTAATGAAGGTTTAATAGAAGAGTTCTCAACAGCTTTATTCTTTATTAACTATATAAGCCTAATTATAAAGAATAATGAAGGTTTAATAGAAGAGTTCTCAACAGCGTTATTCTTTATTATTCGTTGGTTCCTATAACTATATTAGCCTAATTATAAAGGGTAATGAAGGTTTAATAGAAGAGTTCTCAACAGCTTTATTCTTCATTATTCGTTGGTTTCTATAATTATATAAGCCTAATTATAAAGAATAATGAAGGTTTAATAGAAGAGTTCTCAACATCTTTATTATTTATTATTCGTTGGTTCCTATAACTATATAAGCATAATTATAAAGGGTAATGAAGGTTTAATAGAAGAGTTCTCAACAGCTTTATTCTTTATTATTCGTTGGTTTCTATAATTATATAAGCCTAATTATAAAGAATAATGAAGGTTTAATAGAAGAGTTCTCAACAGCTTTATTCTTTATTATTCGTTGGTTTCTATAATTATATAAGCCTAATTATAAAGAATAATGAAGGTTTAATAGAAGAGTTCTCAACAGCTTTATTCTTTATTATTCGTTGGTTCCTATAACTATATAAGCCTAATTATAAAGGGTAATGAAGGTTTAATAGAAGAGTTCTCAACTTCTTTATTCTTTATTATTCATTGGTTTCTATAACTATATAAGCCTAATTATAAAGGGTAATTAAGGTTTAATATAAGAGTTCTCAACACTACAGCTGCATTTTAGAAACAGACATACTCTATATATTCTGTATTTTTTATACAGTGTTATACAGTTTATTTATTTAATGCCACATTTATTTATTTCAGGGAACTTTTATTTCATTATGCTACATTTATTTAGTTAATGCCACAATAAAGGAGACATTATTTGAATGAAACGCTGAATCACACCCTCACACTAGTTAGGAGTCTCTCCTCTCCTCCCTCCTCCCTCTTCAGACAGAGCAGGTAGACCCGTCTTCTTCTTTTCTGACCAAAAAGAAGACATCTGAGGAACAGGTCGTTATATCCACGTATTTTCGTCACCCACATAGCGCTTGTGTGTTTACATGATTCATGATTCAAATCAATTGGTTTAATATTCTAAAGACGTTTAAATTATTAATGTAGGCTTATAGTTTCGTTCTCCACGTTACTAGCTAGAGTTGAATGAAACAGACATAACTGCATAATACAGCAGTGTTGGCATTTAACAAACTGTAGGCCTGGAAACAACTATGTTATTATATTTAGTCAGCACTATTATTTTATATCGTGGTGATTATCGTTTTGATGTTCTAATACACACACGCACGCACACACACAAACACGCACACACGCTTACACACACACGCACACACACACACAAACACGCACACACACACACACACACACACGCACGCACGCACGCACGCACGCACGCACGCACGCACGCACGCACGCACGCACGCACGCACGCACGCACGCACGCACGCACGCACGCACACACACACACACACACACACACACACACACACACACACACACACACACACACACACACACACACACACACACACACACACACACACACACACACACACACACACACCAAACCCGGACCACTGGTTCCTCTACTTCCTACTCTGACTGAATACGCTGTCTGCTGCTCTCATAGCTCTGCTGCTCGTGTGTGCACTGTGCGCGTGCACGCCGGGGCGCGTTCCTGCAGCGAGCGTAGCGGCAATAAACAGATCTGTTCTCTCTTCTTCTTTTTTTGAATGTTGGATTGGGGCTGGATCACGTTCCTGAAACAAATAAATCTGGTAAAAGTGAATCTAGAGAGAGTTTGAGCTTCAGGGATCCTCACTGCAGAAGACTGAAGTTAAAATGAGGAGGTAGGCTTGAACGTCTCCGGAGGACGGTCATCTGGCATCACGTGTTTTCAGGGAAAGCAATGCTTACTCATGCATGCATGAACGCGCACACACTGACGCACGCACACGCACACACACACACACACACACACACAAAATCACACATAATATCAAACACACACACACACACACACACACACACACACTCACACACTAGTTAGGAGTCTCTCCGCTCCTCAAGGCTTTTCGTGGTAGAGTTGGGTAAACCAGAGAGCAGCGCATTACATCATCTAATCCCCTGTTCGTATACTCATACTCGTCAGGGTGTGTCGTGCGCGCTCACGCGGTTGTCTCTCCCTCGCCTCTCCCTCTTCAGACAGAGCAGGTAGACCCGTCTTCTTCTTTTCGGACCAAAAAGAAGACATCTGAGGAACAGGTCGTTATATCCACGTATTTTCTCATGAGGGTGTACTCCTCTATCGTTCAGTAAACTCCGCATCTTTTCTTCAAAAGTCGATTTCTGGGGGTCAACAGACTCATCTGCTGTGAGGCCAGAACCATTTTACGCAGATGACTCATGCTTTCATTTTTTAAAGCGCTGTTGTGGGTCGTCACCCACATATCACTTGTGTGTTTAAATTATTCATGTTTCATCTATCTGCCTTTTCCACGTTACTAGCTAGAGTTGAATGAAACAGACATAACTGCATAATACAGCAGTGTTGTCATTTAACAAACTGTAGGCCTGAAAACAACTATGTTATTATATTTAGTCAACACTATTATAGGCCTACAGTTATGAAGCCTATTTGTATAGGACTGCTGTGTTGGTGGTTGCAATTCTATTTATTTATATCGTGGTGATCATTGTTTTTTAATAATCATGTCTATATTGATGCAACGCACGCGCGTGCACACACACACACACACACACACACACACACTCACACACACACACACACCCACACACACACACCAAACCCCAAACCCCAAACCCGGAGCACTGCTTCCTCTACTTCCTGCTCTGACTGAATCCGCTGTCTGCTGCTCTCATAGCTCTGCTGCTCGTGTGTGCACTGTGCGCGTGCACGCCGGGGCGCGTTCCTGCAGCGAGCGTGGCGGCAATAAACACATCTGTTCTCTCTTCTTCTTCTTTTGTTGAATATTGGATCGGGGCTGGAGCTTTATTCTTTATTATTCGTTGGTTCCTATAACTATATAAGCCTAATTATAAAGGGTAATGAATGTTTAATAGAAGAGTTCTCATCAGCTTTATTCTTTATTATTCGTTGGTTCCTATAACTATATAAGCCTAATTATAAAGGGTAATGAAGGTTTAATAGAAGAGTTCTCAACAGCTTTATTCTTTATTATTCGTTGGTTCCTATAACTATATAGGCCTAATTATAAAGGGTAATGAAGGTTTAATAGAAGAGTTCTCAACAGCTTTATTCTTCATTATTCGTTGGTTCCTATAACTGTATATGCCTAATTATAAAGGGCAATGAAGGTTTAATAGAAGAGTTCTCAACAGCTTTATTATTTGTTATTCCTTCGTTCTTATAACTATATAAGCCTAAGTCTGTTACTACTGCTCTCTGTGCTCTCACACATGCCAGGGCACGTTCTGTGAATCATGGGAAACTTGTTTTCCAGCCAATCACTTTTTTTTTACATGGGTGATTAAATATGGTCTGATCTTCATATTGTATAGTTCATCGTTGTGTTTATTAGGAGAATAGGATATGAGAATAGACGAGTGTAATAAGTCTCATGGTGGTGAACGTGGTATAAGTAACAATAACTTGTGTTAAATGCTAAATGCTTCTCCTCAAGTGAACCAGTGTTTAGTTGTCTTTTGTAGCGGTCTGAGCCGCCAGTACATCACGTTGATGCTGCTCACGAGGCAGTATCAGGAGTCAGCCTCTGAACCTCACACAGCACAGGTAGCGTGGATGTGGCCAACCAATGAGAAGAGACCAGCCGCGGGAACAACACGGCGGTAGCATGCCCGCGCCTTCCGCGTTCCTTCAGCCGCTCGGATGGACTCATGGACGCGCTCTTCTGCAGGCATTCTGCGGCATACACTGTCGCGCCACGTCCGTGTCAGTGAAGAATCAGAGGGATTTTCAACACGAATATCGTTATCAGCGATCTAATAGTGTGAAATATTGTCCAATGTCCGGTCTTTACACCAAGACTAATCGGAACCAAATCTATTTCAACCACCTATTTGGTTTTGAAGACAACATCGTCCAACTAACATCACCGCGGTGCGCTATTAAACCTTTATTACACTTTATAGGCTTATATAGTTATAGCAACCAATGAATGACAAAGAATAAAGCTGTTGAGAACTCTTCTATTAAACCTTCATTACCCTTTATAGGCTTATATAGTTATAGCAACCAATGAATGACAAAGAATAAAGCTGTTGAGAACTCTTCTATTAAACCTTCATTACCCTTTATAGGCTTACATAGTTATAGCAACCAATGAATGACAAAGAATAAAGCTGTTGAGAACTCTTCTATTAAACCTTCATTACCCTTTATAGGCTTATATCGTTATAGCAACCAATGAATGACAAAGAATAAAGCTGTTGAGAACTCTTCTATTAAACCTTTATTACCTTTTGTATTCAGTAGAATAGGTACCTTCTCAGTACAATATGTATTCAGTAGAAGAGGTACATTCTCTACAATATGTATTCAGTTGAATAGGTACATTCTCTACAATATGTATTCAGTAGATTAGGTACCTTCTGAGTACAATATGTATTCAGTGGAATAGGTACATTCTCAGTACAATATGTATTCAGTAGAATAGGTACATTCTCAGTACAATATGTATTCAGTAGAATAGGTACATTCTCTACAATATGTATTCAGTAGAATAGGTACATTCTTCTTTGCTCTCTCCCCCTCCTTCTCTCATTCTCTTCCCCTCCTCTCAATCTCTCCCTCCCTCTTCCTTCCCTCTGTGTCTCTCCTCTCTCTTCAACTCTTTTCCCCTCCATTTCCCTCTCTCTCCCTCCTCTCTCTCCCACCTTCCCTCTTCCCCCCTCCCTCTCTCTCCCTCCCTCTCTCCTACAGTGAAGCTGACTGTCATCGATGTCTCTGTGTCAACAGCATTGGGCCTGTGCGTCACTCCGTCCACTGCCGCCACCTAGCGGCCGCCGGCTGCCACTTCTCCACATGCTTCTGTTTACACACACTGCCAGCAATCACCAATCTACGCTCCCTATTTCTCCATCGCGCTTCCTAGCAGCCGGCGCCAGTTCGTTGTTACTCTCCACCCGGTAGTATCTTAGTTCCCGCAATCCTGACTCTCGTGATTCTCTCTCTCTCTCTGCCTGTCCCTAGCTTGCCCTCTTCCTGTGTCCAGCTTCCCTCCGGATTCCGGTACCTGCTGTGACCTTGGCCTGCCCGACCACCCGCCTATCGCCCAG
>JACYXH010000125.1:382500-387500 GCA_026745465.1 Lota lota | reverse complement strand
TGGAGCAGTGGCCAGGGCTGCAGACCGAACAAAAAGCAACGTGTACTAATAAGAAGATAAAATACATGAGTGGACCGGAGTTCATTCTGTTGAGGGATTAGTCCACGACTTCTCAAGCAGAGGAAATAAAACGAGGAGTCATCAGTCCCGGTCTCATTCAATTCAAGTCTCTCAGGCTTTGCCTCTCCACCTCTTTTTCCCTCCATCTCCCTCTCTCACACACACACACACACACACACACATTCACTCTCTCACACCCTCTCACTCTCCCTTCACTCTCTCAAACACTCTCTCACACTCACTCTAACACTCTCTCTCTCACACACACTCATACTCTCTCTCACATCCTCTCACTCACTCTAACACTCTCTCTCACACACACTCATACTCTCTCTCACATCCTCTCACTCTCTCTCACACACTCATACTCTCTCACACCCTCTCACACACTTACTCTCTCGCTCCCTTCACACTTACACACTAACTCTCTCGTGCTCCATCACACGCTCTCTCTCACCCTCGCTGTCTCTTTTTCACACTCTCTCTCTAACATTATTTTGCTATATCATTCTAGATCTCATACTCCCTCCCTCCCTCCGTGTCTTAGTGGGGGCCGGGGGGGGGGGGGGGGGGGGGGGTTACTTGGCGGGGCCTGGGTCCGTCCCGGCGTTGGGCCGCATGCTGAAGGGCTCCAGGCGCTCTCCCTACGGCAGCAGGTTGTTGAGGCGCTCCATCAGGGGCACCGTCTGGTCGATGCCCATCTGCACGCGCCGCAGGATCATGGACATCTCGTTCACCTTCTGGATCTGCTCCGCGTACTTAGCGTAGCGCTTCTGCCTCTCCTGCATGACAGAGAGAGAGAGAGAGAGAGAGAGAGAGAGAGAGAGAGAGAGAGAGAGAGAGAGAGAGAGAGAGAGAGAGAGAGAGAGAAAGAAAGAAAGAAAGAAAGAAAGAAAGAAAGAAAGAAAGAAAGAAAGAAAGAAAGAAAGAAAGAAAGAAAGAAAGAAAGAAAGAATAAATAAATAAATAAACAAAAGATAAACAAAGAGAGAGAGAGAGAGAGAGAGAGAGAGGTGGTTCTGTGTGAAACAACTCAAACTAGACCACAAATTAACAGAAAGCTTGTATGCGCACCACACACACACACACACACACACACACACACACACACGAAGCGAGAGAGAGCGTGACCAGAGAGAGGAGAGGGGCGGCCCAAGAGACCATGTGACTGCGTACCTCTTTGATCCTCTTGACCAGGGCGTTCTGGTCGAAGGACAAGTCCTCGGCACAGGTGCAGGTGGTCCTGGTAGCGGACGCAGAGCTGCATGACCTGGGCCGAGTCCAGCCGGTCCAGACTCACACTGATCGGAGACGTCTGGCCACTCAGCACCCCTGGAGGGACCGGTCAAGGAGGTTTTAAACGCTTTTCAAAGGCTCTGGCTACAAATACAACGATGGTCTCGGCCTTGGGTCTGAAACAGGAAGTCATGTTGACATGGACGGTGGAAATGGAACACAAACTGTGTATGGGCATAGGTCTAGACACAGCATGGTAGTCATTCATTCTGGTATCATACCAGTAGCCTGACTATGTCTGAGTCCCATTGGTGACCCAACACTCTTCCAGGTCACATTTTGATCCCATCAAAAACATAAATTTAGAACGCACATGTCGCAACGGGACGATGACATATCAATGGTCCAACCGTCTTTATAGATAGTTGAGGTAGACTTTATTGGCAGTATACACCACAGTAATGAAACTATATCTACACCGCCCATGTGGTCGAGATGTGCATGCATCTTGACATATAAAGACATTGGTGGGATTTTACTCTAATTGCATGGACGCCATGGCCATTAGAAATGTGTCTCCATCGGGCTGAAGGTACCTTTCAACAGTGGCTGGAACGTGGGGATCTCCTGGAGCTTGATGACGTCGGGGTCGCTGTGGATGTTGCGCATCGCCTGCGTCCCTGGGGCCATGACCACGAAGTCGTCCATCTTCGCCTTCTGTTTGGCCGGAGACGGCACCACTGCGGCGGCAACAACACCAGCATTCATCATTCATCTGTCAGAGCTGACGTCAAAGACACCAGGATTTCGGTCAAGTGCAAGTTAACGCAACGCAGATCCATTCCCGTATACCCATACCCATATCCATCCATTCCAACTCCCCTTTCCCCATAAAATACTGAACCGTTAATACAAAGACTTATTTTACCTGATGAGGTATAATCTGAGTGCTTGTGCTCCGTGTCAACGCTTTGTTCGGCACCCATGGTACCAGTTTGGCGAGTGGATAGACGGTGGATGGACAGAAAAGCCACACCAGCCTTACAGGATTGTACGCCGTTGTTTAAAAGCGGGATGGTTCGAATAATGACATCAGCATTAGTTACAGGCGGGTGGCTTTACCATTCTGATACGCCTTCTAACTACATCATATCACTAGTTAAGCTGACGCACATACCGACCCGGGTCCAGTGATTATTGAATACTAAAAAGAATTCTTCATGCGGTGAAATATGATGCGACATAACGCATTGGCTTTAATTTGATTTAGCAGGTTACGATAAAAGAGGAACGATAACCGACGAGACTCACACTTCCGTAAATAGTGATCACGTGTTTATTTTTGCGCAGACTCAGTAGCGTGAGAAGTGTGGCGAATAGTCTATGGTTGAGAATATCAAATGAATAACAACAGTGTGGCTTGCTTTGCAGCCGTGGCTTTAAGTGCTTTAATCGCTCTAATTGACGTCTAAAAGGGAGACTGTTAGTGGGATTAGGGGCTATACAAATACGATTGACCTGACCTGAGGACTAGTGAACGATATTGCTCAAATATAAAAACGATGAAATAACGAAATGAAACAAGTCAGCAATCAGTAGATGTCAGCAAACGTCCTCTTCTGCATACAACACCCGTGTTTATCCAGCCTGTGTGTGTTCAACCCAAGCTGGTCGACCTGAGAAAAATACCACTATCTTCACCTGGTCTTTGGAAAGTCAAACAGATTAAGAAGAGCATGTTCACAGAGTGAAATAACAAAACAATCCCAGTTCAACGTGTTCAATTACATGACCCTAACCCAAACCCTTATATGTCAATTGTCTAGACACAGACATGCTAACTTACTAAAACAAACAATGTGGAAAGTTTGTACAATTTGTTAGGTCTGCTGTCATCTCTAGTGTGATATATTGTTTGTTTCATTCTCCATGGTTGGTGCTATTCTGCCTCTCTCTTTCTCACACACACACACACACACGCACGCGCACACACACACACACACACACACGCACGCACACACAAAGGCAAAGGAGAGAAAAACTATTTAATTAAATTAAACTATATCTAACCTAATACCTAAACTTAACCATCTCCAACCTAGTATAATTGACCATCTCTAACCTAATACCCATATAACCCCATAACCTAATAGCCTAAACCTCGGCATTTCTAACTATACCTAAACTTAACCATCTCCAACCTAGTATAATTGACCATCTCTAACCTAATACCCATATAACCCCATAACCTAATAGCCTAAACCTCGGCATTTCTAACTATACCTAAACGTAACCATCTCTAACCTAACACCTCAATTTAGTAATCTCTAACATAATACCTAAACTAACCATCTGTAACCTAATACCTAAACTAACCATCTGTAACCTAATACCTAAAGTCAACCATCTCTAACCTAACACCTAAACAACTGTCCCCATTGGACAGTGACCCAGCGTGCAGACACCTCCGTGGGAAGGGAACATGTGTCCGTGGTTGTATAAAGCGAGTGACAGGTCCTCAACCTGCAGGTGTGAGCTCAGTCCAGAGCACTCCCCAAAAAATGAAGGCGCCAGCGTTACTGCTCTTGCTCGCTGTGTCAGCACTGGGAAAAAGGCTTTTCAATGGGTGAGTGGGGTTTGCATCGTGGCGTATATTGTGTGTGCATGTATAGACTATGGATAGGATGTGTGTGTTTCTTAACACCCCTTTTCTGTTGTCCTTCTCAGAGGTTTCTTCCTTGAGATTTAGGAGTGCCCTTTATGGTTAGAAGGTGTTGTCAAAGGTGGCCTGTCAATCCCTTTGAGAGCGTAACTGTGACTAAGAGCTATACAAATACAACTGACTTCCCTTGACACCTGCTGTTTGTAGTGTTGAAGATCTGGGAGTTGTGTGCTTGGCTGTAAACTGGAGCTCTGGTTTTGTGTTCTGAAGAGACCAGGTCTTGAGGGTCCATGTAGAAGCTGAGGAACAGGTCCAACTTCTGCAGGCGCTGGAGGATGAGCAGGTCTGGGAGGTGAGCTGAGAACACACAAATACATGCATGCCTGCACACACACACATGCACACAGACACGCACACAAATGCACTCACGCAAGCGCACACACACACACACACACACACACACACACACACAGACAGACACAGGCCCACAGACACACACAAATGCACTCACGCAAGCACACACACACAAAGACAGACACAGACACACAGACACACACAAATGCACTCACGCAAGCACACACACACACACACACTCACACACACACAGACACACACACACAGACACATACACACACAGACAGACAGACACACGCACAGAGACACACACAAATGCACTCACGCAAGCACACACACACACACTCACACACACACACACACTCACACACACACACACACACAGAGTTAAATCTGGTCTTCTCTCCTGGCAGGTGGACTTCTGGCTCCACCCGGTCTCTGTGGGTCGGCCTGTGGAGGTGCGCGTGGGCCACGGCAGCCTCAGTGGGGTCAAGGACTACCTGCAGACCAACAACATCCGCTTCTACGTCATGATCCACAACCTGCAGGTTAGTCCAAATAACATAAACTCCCATCAGAGCTGGAGGGGGTCTTAGCATGTAACACTTTAGTCTGAATGAAGGCATTACAACATGCTGTTATCAGCATGTATATCAATTCGTTTTCGACTTGACAAGGCAACAATACA
>JACYXH010000125.1:337500-380000 GCA_026745465.1 Lota lota | reverse complement strand
AGAAAATGTGTGTGTGTTCCCGCATGTGTTGCCCAGGCCCTGGCACCAGCAGAAAACCCTGCTCCGACTTGTACCACGGACCCTCTGCCCACTCTGAGGTTGAGGTGAGGAATGTGGTGAACCTCATCAAGGCCCATGGGAACTTCAAGTCCTTCATCTCCGTCCACGCATACTCCCAGCTCCTTATGTACCCCCACGGCTACACCTGCAAGGATATACCTGACAAGGCTGAACTGGTGAGGACAAAAACACGAGAGGCCCTACCAGCCATGTCTGATGCCGCCATGGAGTAGATGGTTTGATAGGCTGTGAAATAGCTTCTAATGGCTCATCAACATCACACCTGGAGGTAAAGTAGGGCCCTGCACTGAACACCAAAAGCCATAAAACATAGTAAATGGTCAAATTCAAAATCTGACATCAGTGCACATCGAGTTTGAACGTGTAAAGGTGAGATGTGTTGGCTGCTGTGCTACAGATTGCTATTGTTTTGCACCTCTAGCTGTAAGCAAAAGATGACATTGAAACACGTGTCTTATTTATTACCTGTAACGTCCGTTTCGTCATGGTCTCCTAAGGACTCTGTGGGCCGGGCCGCAGTCAAGAAACTCGCCTCCCTTTATGGAACCGCCTACCAGGTTGGAAGCGTCTGCAAAACCATCTGTAAGTGACACGTCACGACGCCCAACAAAGGTGGTCGGTGGACATTCCTGAACACTCATTATTATTTAAATGCGCCACATCTAACGTAGCCTTAAGTCCTGTCATCCACTAGAGGGCAGTAGGTGCACTCCAATGCGTTTGAACAAAACGCATCGTAACTGTACTCATTCTACAGTTTTAATTCAGCACTTTTATCAAATACGGCATGGATTGGACCCAATGAGGGACCTTGAGAGGGACTCACGTCTCAGTGCAAAGAAAATACGTTTGTGTGTGTGCGTTAGAAACGTTAGAAAAAATGTAGTGGGGTAGTGCAGTTGGGACAGACACTATGGCATAATTCAACTTTTCAAAGTGCTCAATATAGAGGGTTTGAGTGACAACTTTCTATAAAGAGAAAGACCAAACTACTAAACAAAATACCAAAATAAATGACACATACATGTCCTTTACAGATCAAGCCAGCGGCGGCAGCATCGGCTGGTCTTACGACATGGGCATCAAATACTCCTTCGCCTTTGAACTGAGGGACACCGGGCTCTCTGGCTTCCTCCTGCCCGCCAACCAGATCATCCCGACGGCTTCGGAGACCTGGCTGGCCCTGAAGCACATCATGGAGTACGTTCGTGATAACCCCTACTAAACAACTGACCCAGCATTGATCAATAAAGCATCTGATGTAATGTTCTGAGTTGTATGTTTGTGTTGTTCTGGTACAAAACATTGAAATATAGTTTTTAAAATAAAGCTACGATTTGAAGTTTGAAGCCCGATGAGCTGAATTAAATACATATAAATCAAATAATACAAATAAACTGTCACTGAAAACCCTGAAGAAATGTGGTGAGTTTAATGAAAATGCTATTGGGAACAGTACTAGCACCTATTTAATACAGTCCATGATTATGACTGGGAATGTTTATTGGTATTGAAAACGTTTTACGGATGCAGACTGGAACATAAAAAACACATAAATACTTATATGGTTGGTTGCCGACCATATACTGCTTCTCTTTGGTTTACCATGCGACACCGATTTTGTTTTCTTTCAAAAATAAAAGTTGTCCCGCCTCCACATTGGCGGTCACCGTGGGGCGGGAAACGGTGAAAGTTGTCTTTTCTAACTCTTTCTAACCCTAGTCGCCATTTTGTCATCATCGTTTTGCGGGTTGATGCGGAGCGACAGGTAAAAATGGGATACCTCAAAAAAATTGAAGTTGAAAACTTCAAATCATGGAGAGGAAAGCAAACTCTAGGTCAATTCATGAGGTTCAACTGTATTATTGGCACGAATGGGTCCGGTAAATGTTTATTTTTATTTTCTGTTTGTAAATTAGCTTATTTAGATCAGAAGTCAATAGCTAGCCTTAGCCGACACATGGCACATTAGATTTTCTACAGGGAAAAGTGGCGTATAAACGACGGTGTTTAGGCTATTTTTATTGATGAAAAATGAGCTTATTACATTGTTTATTACACATATATCCCCCCCAAGGGAAGTCCAATATCATGGACGCGCTGGTCTTCGTGATGGCGGAGCGGGCTAGCTCCCTCCGGGTGAAGCACACCAAGGACCTGGTCCACGGGGCTCACACCGGCCGCCCCGTCTCTGGCACGACCGGCGTCTCGATGACCTACTGCGGGGTCCACGACGAGGAGACGGTGTTCTACCGGAAGATATCCGGTAGAAATATCTTTAATTAACTCGGTGGGACTTGTGGTTGTTCAGAGCTCTGCCTTTTAAGTCTTCTGTAACAAACGAAGTACTGAATAGTGCCTCGGTGATACTGAGTTTGGGAATGTGAAGGTACGCCACGCCGGTCGCCATCTTGTGAGGCAACAGACCCAGCGACCTCTAAACATGGCGCGTTCCCCATAGCTTTCAACACGGTGTGACGTGAACTTCACTTTCCCTATTACTAATACTACTGTACCTCATTAGCTTATTTTACACATACTTAGTGATAATGTAATTATAAATGTGTGTGTCTCTAGTTCAACATCAATTAAGTCTAATGCTGGTATTTCTTTTCTATGCATCCCAGAAAAAGTTTTAAATTACGTGATGATCTTCATTTAAACAAAACTATAGCCAAAAAGCAATTTACAATAGCCCTGACTATGACGACAATCACATTTTAGCAATAGTGGACTGTCTTGGAAATTAGTGGTGTATTGCTATGCATCTGAAACTGGTATGAATCTACTGTTAAACTGCTATTTATTAATTAAGGCAAAAGGCTCTTCCTGACCCACATTATTTTGTCCAGGTGACTCATCAGAATATTATGTCAACGGTGCACACGTATCTGTTGTAGAGTGGGATATGACCACTAGGGGCAGTAGTGCCATTGTTGGGCACAGGAACTGACCGCTCTCTCCCCGGAGTTAGAAGTTGATGCATGGTCATTCAATAAAGAGTTATGAGCCAAGTCTGTGACCGTCCAGTTATTAATTAGTATTCCCAATATACTACATTGGCGACGAGGATAATTTGGAATATGGAAGCGGTGAAGACAGGACGTTTTTACTGAGTAAGTGACGGCGGAACCTAGTAACAGGCTAGTCTGCTAGGAAAGGCTAAGAGTGTGACGCTATCGACGTTGGGCAAGCTAGCGAAGGCTTCGCTCTCTCTTTGGCGGCTGTGACTGGACGACAGACAAGATGGCAGGCACATTCGGGTCGGTGGCACCATTTGACAACAAGACACAAGTGTGGGAAGAATACTGCGAAATTCTGGAGCATTTTTTTGTTGCAAATGAGATCGACGATGCTGTAAGGAAAAGGGCCATCCTATTGAGCTGTGTGGGCGCGCAGACCTACGCATTGATGAGGAACTTACTGAGCCTGGCAAAGCCAGGGGAAACGTTATATGGTGACTTGGTGAGTCTACTGCGATCCCATTTCAATCCTAAACCGAGTGAAATAGTACAAAGATGGAAATTCAACTCAAGAAATAGGAAACCTGAGGAAAGTGTCAGTGATTATGTGGCGGAGCTGAGGAAGCTCGCGCAGGACTGCAACTATGGGGACACGCTCACAGTGATGCTACGTGACAGATTAGTGTGCGGCATAAATGACGACAGAATACAGCGGAGACTTTTGTCAGAGGATGGTTTGATGTTTGACATGGCGCTAAAGAAAGCGCTGGCCATGGAAGCGGCCAACAAGGACATAAAGGACTTGACTTCTATGAGCGACGGAAAAGGGAGCCGACTTGTGGCGGGGTCCGTTTACAACGTGGACGCCCGTGCAAAGACGCAGCAGCGGGGGCGCGCCAAATGCTACAGATGTGGCGGGAACAGCCACTTGGCAAACGAGTGCAGGGTCGCGGGAGAAAAGTGTCACAACTGCGGTAAGACAGGGCACATAAAGCGGGCCTGCAAACTGGCATGGAACGAGAAATCGAGCGCCCAGGGACCTACAAAGGTTAAAAGGGGGAGTGAGAATTATTAAAAAAGTGCGCATTTCATACAGGAAGAGGAAGAGAGTAGTCAGGAGAGTAGTGAGGATGTATTCACTATTCACAGTATGAACACTACCATTCCCAAAGTTCCTCCTCTCAGGCAATATTTAAAAGTAAATGGATGTAAGGTAAAATTTGAGATTGATACCGGCTGTAGCGTAACAGTAATGTCACAGTCAGAGTATGCTAAGCTATGGAAGAAGGCAAATGTGCCAGAGCTAGGTACATGTCCTATCAGTCTTAAAACATATACGGGACAAAAAGTTGACATTCTAGGGTCAGCTAATGTGAAAGTTGAACATAAAGGAATAGTCAAAGAGTTACCAGTTGTAGTTGTAGCGGGGTCAGGACCAAACCTGCTTGGGCGAGGGTGGATCACCAAGTTAGATGTGGACTGGCGTACAATGAATAAAATAATGGACAGCAAAGATGCTTTACAGGAAGTGTTAAAGAAACATGAGCAGGTGTTCAAGGATGAGCTTGGCACATTAAAAGGAGCCACAGCAAAGATACATGTAGCCAGTGATGCTACACCCCGCTTCTTCAAACCGAGCTCAGTTCCGTTTGCAATGAAAACTAAGGTAGAGGCTGAGTTAGATCGGCTCTTGAAGGACAACATCATAGAACCAGTGAAGTTCTCAGACTGGGCAGCACCAGTAGTCCCAGTGGTAAAACCAGACAATACGGTGAGATTGTGTGGTGACTATAAAGTGACTGTAAATAGAGTGTCATCACTAGAACAGTACCCCATTCCTAAAATGGAGGACATGTTCACGTCCCTAGCGGGGGGTGAAAAATTCAGTAAACTGGATATGAGTCATGCTTACCAACAGATAAGGCTAGATGAAGACTCAAAGAAATACGTCACAGTGAACACGCACAAGGGACTGTTCACCTATGCAAGGTTACCCTTCGGAGTCAGCTCCAGTCCTGCAATCTTCCAGCGCACTATGGAAGGGATTCTACAGGGGATTCCCCAGTGTGCAGTCTATCTCGACGACATCCTTCTGACAGGAACGGATGATCAGGACCACATCCGTACACTGGACAGAGTGTTACAACGGCTGGAGGAGGCAGGGCTACGATTGAAACGGAGTAAGTGCAACTTCATGGAGAAAGAAGTTACATTCCTAGGACACAGGGTGGACGCTACTGGGCTGCATCCAGTGCCAGAGAAGGTGAAGGCGGTCCAAGATGCACCAGCGCCTACTACAGTCACGGAATTGAAAGCATATCTGGGACTGTTAAACTACTACCATAGGTTCCTACCGAAGTTGTCTACCTTATTGGCTCCTCTGCACCAGCTGCTTAGGAAGGACGAGCCATGGTGTTGGGGGTCGGAGCAAAAACGGGCCTTTAACCAGTCAAAAGAATTGTTACAGTCGAGCAGAGTGTTGGTACATTACGATGAAGGAAAAGTACTGATACTATCCTGTGATGCCTCACCCTACGGGTTGGGAGCGGTATTGTCTCATCGTATGCCAGATGGGGCTGAGAAGCCTATAGGTTTTGTATCGCGCACACTCTCACCTGCTGAAAAGAACTATTCACAACTTGATAAGGAGGGGTTAGCTATCATATTTGGCGTGAAGAAGTTTCATAAATACTTATATGGGAGGAAGTTTGAAATCTGTACTGACCATAAGCCTCTTATCAGTTTGTTGAATGAAATGAAAGCGGTGCCACAAATGGCATCTCCCAGAATAATGAGATGGGCAGTAACATTACGAGCATATGAGTATGTCATTACTTACAGAGCAGGCAAGGACAACGGTAACGCTGATGCTCTCAGCCGCCTCCCTCTCCCAGAGTGTCCAAGCAGTCCGCCTCCTGAGGAACGAGTGCTAATGCTGGATCAGGAGATCAGCCCAATGACGACCTCGAAACAAATCCAGAGCTGGACAGCCAAAGATCCAGTCCTGTCGAGGGTCCGTGAGTACCTACTGAAGGGCTGGCCAAATCACATGGATGGACATGAGTTTGCCGTTTACAAACAGAGGCAGCATGAGCTCAGTGTTCAGGACGGCTGTGTGCTGTGGGGAGCCCGGGTCGTCGTTCCAGAGAGAGGTCGCACAGCAATGATGGAACAACTGCATCAGAGTCATCCCGGCATGACCAGAATGAAAGGCTTGGCCAGGAGCTACATGTGGTGGCCCAATATGGATTCTGACATTGAAAAGAAGGTCAAATCATGCACCACATGTCAAGAGCAGAGAAAAGCACCTGCTAGTGCCCCACTCCATCCCTGGGAGTGGCCCAGTAAGCCATGGAGAAGGCTACACATAGACTATGCAGGTCCTTTCATGGGAAAGATGTTTTTGGTAATAGTTGAGCTCAGCTACGTCAGCTGCTACCGTGGATAGTCTCAGGAACAGTTTCAGTAGTCACGGCATTCCGGAGATGATCGTTTCAGATAATGCTCAGTGTTTTGTGTGTGAGAACACCAAAGAGTTCATGACAAAAAATGGAATCACACATGTCACATCAGCACCCCACCACCCTTCTTCCAATGGGCTGGCGGAGCGGGCTGTTCAAACTTTTAAAGAGCTAATGAAAAAGAGCTCAGGTGAGACATTGGAGACAAAACTGAATAGGGTTTTATTTAGTTATCGTATAACTCCACAGTCTACCACTGGACTTTCCCCTGCTGAGATGATGATGGGAAGGAAGCTGAGGTGCACATTAGACCTGATACACCCAGATCTAAAGAGTAAAGTGGAGGCTAAACAAGCAGGACAGAAAACATACCATGACAGACACACAAAAGATCGCAGTTTTGTTGTCGGAGACTTGGTGTATACCAAGAATTTTGGGTATGGCCCTAAATGGATACCGGGGCTGGTTCAGGAGATCACAGGGCCCGTGTCATACACTGTACTATTGGGGAATGGTCGAGTGGTGCGTCGGCATGTTGACCAGCTGTTCAGCAGGCAAGAAGATGACAGTTCAGAGCCAATGACAGACAAAACAGAAGAGGACGACTACAGAGAGCTCAGTCCACCAGACAGTGAGGTGCCACAGGACACAGGTATACCACTGGCACAAACAGACAATGCACCTGTTGCTGAGGAAATCAACGCGCCTGGTGGTTCACCTACAGTGGAATTGCGACGCTCTCAAAGAACAAGAAAAGCCCCAGCTCGTTTTGGAGAGTTTGGGAGGTAAAGGAGATTCCTTCTTATGGGCTAGAATGCGCCCTTATCTCCTTTCTGAAGTAAGGTAGTCTACCCTTGCTTCAAATAAAGACATTATGTGAGTGTATCTGAAATGAAAAAGAAATGGGACACTCACACGGCCTTTGTTATGGTTTTTGAAACCGGTTCAAGCTGTTACTTATACGTTGAATTTGTTTATTTGTGGTTACTGTTGTTGAAAATGTTGTATTGTGTTCACATAGTATTTAATATGAAGATATTTTACTAACTGGGTTAGTTCAGATTTAAGGGGGGAGGGATGTTGTAGAGCGGGATATGACCACTAGGGGCAGTAGTTCCATTGTTGGGCACAGGAACTGACCGCTCTCTCCCCGGAGTTACAAGTTGATGCATGGTCATTCAATAAAGAGTTATGAGCCAAGTCTGTGACCGTCCAGTTACTAATTAGTATTCCCAATATACTACAGTTTACCTTTCCTTCTTTTTCACACTGTTCAAATAACATGTTTTCTTTCCACTTCATCCCCTCCATTACATCCAGTTTCCAGTGAGTTTTTACCATGGTTTTTATTTTGTTACAGAACTTCTGTAAGAACTTACACTCATTGAATAAATGCATGAAGTTTTCTGATTATGTTTCACACTTCAAATTCCCTTTTAATCCCCTTATTTATTTTGTAAATACAACTCTTGTGAATATTCTGTTGTGTCTTAATTTGTAATCAAAGTTTTCACATTCCAGACTATTATATTTTACTGTTGTGTTTTGCACATCTTCGTCTTATTGAGTCTGGTGTGCTCTAAGGCTAGGTTTTTGTGACTTAGGGTCCAGCAGGAGTACATTTATCGGGCTCCGCTCGCAGCTTCACCTTAGCCCATAAGGCAACTTGAACCAGAACGATAGTTATGTTATAATAACTCCAGTGCTATGATTGTAGGCGTAGCCGTCTAGTTTCCCACCTGCTGTACCCTCCAGTTACTGAAAGAAAAGGGAGGGCGAGCGCTGCCGTGCGCCGCGTTTATATACACGGGGCCGTGGGGAATGTGGGCGGGGCCCACCTTGATTGGTGCATTGTTGAAATGTTTAGTGCACGCGAGTGCGCGCACGGGACAAGCCCGTAAGGCGAAGCCTAGACGGCGTAGCCTACCTGAAATAGAACTAGAGTTATAGTATCATAACTGTCGTTTGCGTTGGTTCAGGAAGCTCACTGAACCCTCTAGTGGCCGCAAACGAAAATGCATGCAGGGGTTTAAATCTCCTAATAATGAATCCTTCTTTATTGTCATGCCTTGCCCTACAACAACAAACACAAAAGGTAAACTGGCCGTGTGACTGTGATTATCTTCATAAAACAGGTTCTGGTCTAATTCTGTGGTACGGTGGCCTGCATGGGCCATCTCGCACGCGGACCTAGGCAAAGAAGGAAAGGTTCCTTGTTCTTCAGCTCAGCACCAGCGCCTCAAACACAGACCTCTGTGTGTTTCAACATGTATGCTCAGGGTCCTATTAGACGCCACGGGGTAGGTGGTGTATCAACCAGCCTGCAGGGCTCATCTCTGGAGACACGCCAATAGCTGGGATCTGTTTACTGTCGGCTCCTTTCTACAATTCTCTCCATTATCTGTCACTCATTGGGCATTTAAGTCGGGATATGGAAATACACTTGCTGGTATCCTGATTATTAATGTTGGTGTAGACGAAGCCTCTGTTGTGCTTTTTATTTAGTGAACCCCCAACCTTAAAGTTGAGACTGATCCTATGCTGAACACAAGAGAACATTCAGTTGGATACACTGAGTTGTTTATTACCATTATGCTTTATTAACCAATACAACAGAAAAATAGTCCCTTACATGTACACAATAAACACAAGGACTAAAACAATAGAAGCAGCAGACATTACAAATCATAAACAGGTGTGCACATATCTTTAATAACCGAACATGTTCTGCTGCTGTGTTGTTCCCAACAGAACACAAGGAATCAATATTCAGTTTAAAGTCATTGTTCGGATCTTCGTTGTTCAGCCCTCCGAAAAGGCTCACCAGGAAGCACGCAATATTATAACTCGTGTTTTGTCTTTAATTTTATTTTAAATCAAATGACCACAGGTCATAAACCTGAAATACAACAAACAAATGACAATATATTATTCAAATATATTATATAACAATAATGTCAATAACGAAAACAAATAAGCCTGCACCATCGTTACCCCCGCCACCAGAAACCAGCCGAGTGCTTTGAACAATTAGCACAAGACAAATAAGCCTGCACTCGGCTAACTTCCACCGACACAGTGAGGCAAACGTTCAGTACTTAATACAAGTAACCTAAACATTAATAATTAACTGCGTAGTTCCATACCAACGGGCTGTGCTCCTGATGCTTGTTTTCCGTGGTTGATTACTAGGTGCCGTAATTTGTCGTGAAGGTGCGCATGCGCACATAACGTAAACATATCTAAACAAGACATCGTGAAGCTGCGCATGCGCACATAACAGAACATAGCTAAAAAACTTACTCGTTCTCTTTATTTATTTATTTTTCTAACCTAGAAGTCTCAACACCTCCCACTTGGCCGACTGATCGAAGATCCAAGGAGGCCACAGTCTCTTGAGTCCCTCAGTGAGAATTTCAAAGTAAAGTCCAGCCGTTGTAGGCATTCACAAACAAACAAGTAATAACTAAGGAGGTAGGCTCCACCACCTTTCCTCCCACTGAGTGCAGGTTTGCCCTTGAAGCACTTAGTTGCCCTCCGAGGGTTACCCGCTAGCTAAGCAAAGAACACAGAGTCACAGTCTTTGGGTACCCATGGCGAGGACTTATCTTACCTCCTCTTGATCTTCAGCAGGAATTAAGATCACCAACCTCCGCACGTCCCTGCGAACGGCGATTGTCGTGTCCATGGTAGAATCCTTTCTCTGGGCCCTGGGAACCATGGGAGCAGGAGACCCATGCAGGTTGTTATGTCCACATCCCGGACAACCCCCTTCTCGTCTGGATACGTTGTAGCAACCAGGCCGAGCCGAAACTGCCCCCTTAGAGCAGTGAACCAGGAGTAGGCCTGAAGAAAGCTCTCAGAAGATTGGTCGTCGACGAGATCAGCATGGACGGCTCTGGAAGTCATGCAGCAATACACGACACCCCAGACCTTTTTCTTGGTTCTCTTCTTAACAGCGGCCCTCACTTCAAATGGTCCAAAGAGGTCTGGTGTAGCATACTCGAATGGGTTTGCTCTACTGGTTCGTTCATGAGGAAGAGCGCTCATCACTTGCTGGCACAGCCGGGCTCTTTTCTTCTTGCAAGTGATGCACCCGTTGATCGCCTTCTTCACTGTCCTCCGACCTTGCACAACCCAGGACTTTATTTTAGTGTGCAGCAGTGTGGCAGCTACCCCTTCATGGTTCGCTTCGTGAGCTTCCCTCGCAAGCAAGGTCCCCAGCCATGACTGGAACAGGATTAAAGGTACTGCGGTTCCGTCTTCATTCCAAGACTGGACTCTACCGCCACAAAGTAAGAGTCCATTGTTGTCATCTTTAATCACGACAAGGCGGTTTAAGGTTGTATCCTGAAAGTTCACGCCGTCTTGGGCCGCAAGGGCTGGGTCTTGGAAAGCCGCCGTTCTCTCTCCCACAGACAGTCTGGGGCCCTTCACCTCCCACTTTGCTGAGCTCGAGGCTCGGTAGCTTATCCTCATCTTTCCTCTCTTCTTTGAGAGATTTACAGAGGTCATCACACGAGGTTTGTCAGTCTCTGGTTCACAGCCGACTCCAAGTGCTTTGCTTTCTTCGTCTCGCATCTGGTTGGGTAACACCAGTGTTTTGGGCACACTCACAGTTGTCTTACTGATACTGGCATCAGTTGTGATTGCGGACCTCCCACTTTGGCCTGATAAGACCCATGGCTTAAGGGAGAAGCCTCCAGCCTTTAAGATCTTTTCCTCTCCTTTGGTGATTGTCTCCAGTATCCGCAAGTCATTGTGGGATGTCAAGATGTCATCCACATAACTATCTTCTATCACAACTCTGCGCTCCTCAACCATGACTGCAAACTGGGGCAGGTCGGCTGTTTCCCTCTCCAGTTGTTTCTCCGTGTTTAAGAAGGTTGCTTTCACTGCACATCGATTGTCAGGCAGCGTTGCGGGGTCTCCTTTCCACGGGTAAGCTGCGTCCCAGTGAGGAGATTCGCTGTGCTTGTAAGCTTGCACGTAGGTGAGACATTCCTTTATTTTCTCCAAGTCTCTTTCCTCTCCTAGGGTAATTTCCTTGCCTCCAGGGGGGCACCTACCACACCTGCAGCCACCACACAGAGGATCACAGGCGGCTCCAATACTGTCCCACGACCATTCAAGAACTTCTTTGTTGGTAGTTGCAGTGTTTCGGAGGATTGAGTCTCCTTCTACCGAAACTCCCCTTGGTCCTTCCGTCTTCACGAGAATCTCGTTGTACGCCCTTGAAGCTGTTCTCATTGACCTAGCAAAATGTGTTTCAGACCTGTGCACTGCTAGGTCTATCACTTCAAAGAGGTCAGGATGCGTTCCACCAACAGTCTTCCCAAGGGGGCCATCGCAGAAGACGAGGTCTCCAACTATTCTGACTGGCTGTGGGACCAGGCGACCCTCCCTGTGGCTAATCAACAGGTCGATCTTTTCGGGCCGGACCAAGTCCTTGAGTGGAACATTTGGAAAGAACTTCTGCAGTTGCTGTGGCGTGACAGCTTGATTCACCTTTGCAACATCTTCCAAGCCGTAACAAAGGAGTTTGTGCTCTACTATTGTACCTTTGGGAGCTTTTACTCTCAGCCTCAGGGTATACTTCTTGGTAGTAATGGTTTTCTCCATCCCTCCAACACCTTGGACAATCAACTTAATGTTCTCACCATTTAGCTTGAGACGCTCTGCTGCCTTATTAGAGATATAATTAGTATCTGAAGCGAGATCAATCAACGTACCGACTAGCTGGCCGGAGTTTGTCGTAACATCCATCAGCATCATTATGACAGGGCACTCTTTTGGCTCACAACCAGTGCTAGCACACACTTTTGTCGTGATCTTATTTGAAAAGGCTTCTTTGAACTCTGCTCGCAGCTCTGGAGAAAGTTTGGCAAGGAGGTCCTCCTGTTTGTTGGTTAGTCCAAGCCTCCTTTTCCCCAATTTTGCGTCGCTCCGCTCACCGCTCTTTTCCTCTTTCTTCTTGATCAGTGGCTTTGGACAGAGCAAGTAATTGTGGTCTGAAGAGCCCTCTTTCTGACAGTCATCCTTTGAGCATAGATACTTTTGTGTGCAGCCGCTATCCTCACCATGAAGGCGCAAGCACTTAAAGCATGCTCCTGCTCTCCTAACCTGAGCCTTCTTGCCTGTCAGATTGAGCTTCTTGAAGACCTTGCAGGCGAACAGCCTACCTCCGTGCTCGTTGTCTCCAAATGTGATGCATGAGCTTGGTTGAGAGCTCTTTAGGGTGTTTCCTGATGTGACTCTGGTGAATGCCCTCCTTTCCTTTGTCTTGTCGCTTGACCTCTCAGTGTTGTCTACTGGGCTAGGCTGTAGCTGGTCTAGCTCCTCGAGAATGTCCTCCTGCTTCTTCAAGTATTGCAGTAGACAGTCGAAGTGGTTGCGTGGTGAAAACCCGCTTCCAGGGTAATTTTTGTGTGTTAACCACTTTTCTTTCAGTGAGTCAGGAAGCTTACTTTCAATCGAATGCACGACCACTCTGTTCTTTACCGCATCTTCCTCCCCTAAGACTTGTAGGTCACGAAGAGCTCTCTCCACAGCTTGAATCAGTTCGATTGTCTTCCTCGGATGGTTTCCTTTGATGGGGGAAAGTCCTTGCACTTCTTGTGCAATCAGCAGCACTATTTTCGGCTTATTTCTGTACTTGTTGTCTAGGAGCCTGAACACATCGTTGGCAGATCCACAGCTGGACAATACGAGGTCCCTCTTGACTTTTTCATCCAGGCTTCCCAAGAGATGGAATTTCTTCACACTTTCCAATCCATGAGGGTTTCCCAGACATTGCAAGTCCTCCCATTCAGCTTTCCAGCGGTAGTAATCCCTCATATTACCAGCAAACATGGGCAAGCGTGCACGTTCTAGGCTGATCTGGGGCCTGTAGTTGTAAGCAGCGACTGGCTCCTCCTTCTCCACAATTTTCACTTCTCCCAGTTTCTCTTCGTCGTCGGATTGAGAACCGCCTTTCCATGCCCACTCATCCCACAGTTTTTCCCGCCTTTTCCTCAACTTTCGGATCTGGTCCTTTGACTCAGTTGCCTTGGACCGAGGGATCAAATCCTTCCACTCATCCAATCCTCGTTCGAAGTTGTAGACCTCCCGTTCCAGGTTCCTATGAATCAATTCACATTCCCTCCTGGTCATAAGGTGGTGGTCGGTTGCCTCGGCCTGGTCCATGGCTGATCCAGCCTCTTCAGTGAGGGTGGTAATTTCCGCCTTAGCAAACCTTGTCCAGAAGCTGATTAGTATAACTTGTTCAGTTTCATCAAACTTACAGTCACATTCAGCTGTTTTTTCATCAATGTTTTCCGCCTTCATTTTGGCTTCATAGTCATCCACTTCTCTCAGGGCCGTGGCATACTCAAACCCTGCATCTCTGACTCTGGAGTGATCCACTTTAAAGTTCCTCCACTCACTTTTCATTTCACTTTCCCCCAGTGCACTAGCTCTGGAGAGAAGGTGATTGGCTCTTTTAGTGAACGCAGTCTGGGCTGCTGACCGCTTCTGTTTTAGCTTCTCCAGCTCCTCCTCTGATGCTGCCATCTTGCCAACTTTTCTAGCGTTTAATTCAAGTTCAAGTGTTTTCCGCCAACTGGGTTTTCAGTAGTCTTTTAACTGTAGACTCTATCCTCTTCTTGGCTTTCACTCGTTAATGATTTGTCTAGTACGTCAGCAGATGAGCAGACAGCTTTTTTGGGTGGACTGTTTGCTTATCAGAAGTTAGTCTCACGACGAATTTTCTAGTCTTTGTATAATCCATGTAAAAGGAGAACCATGGTTTATGACTGTTCGGATCTTCGTTGTTCAGCCCTCCGAAAAGGCTCACCAGGAAGCACGCAATATTATAACTCGTGTTTTGTCTTTAATTTTATTTTAAATCAAATGACCACAGGTCATAAACCTGAAATACAACAAACAAATGACAATATATTATTCAAATATATTATATAACAATAATGTCAATAACGAAAACAAATAAGCCTGCAACATCGTTACCCCCGCCACCAGAAACCAGCCGAGTGCTTTGAACAATTAGCACAAGACAAATAAGCCTGCACTCGGCTAACTTCCACCGACACAGTGAGGCAAACGTTCAGTACTTAATACAAGTAACCTAAACATTAATAATTAACTGCGTAGTTCCATACCAACGGGCTGTGCTCCTGATGCTTGTTTTCCGTGGTTGATTACTAGGTGCCGTAATTTGTCGTGAAGGTGCGCATGCGCACATAACGTTAACATATCTAAACAAGACATCGTGAAGCTGCGCATGCGCACATAACAGAACATAGCTAAAAAACTTACTCGTTCTCTTTATTTATTTATTTTTCTAACCTAGAAGTCTCAACAGTCATTCACAACATGATCAATAGCTTTTCCCATAGACCGCTTGCAATGTCAAATGTATTTTAAATATTGATTGATGGTAAATCAAATCATGTTTATACTACAATATTTTGTATAATTTCAGGAAAAAAAACAATTTCATACAAAAGAGCTCTGATATTAGTTTTTATTTTTGATAAGCCTTACATGGAACCTGATTAAAAGCAGATATTATATTAAATTCATAATGCTTAGTGCAAACGTTTTTAAATGTATAAAAAATATTCAAAGAAATCAAAGAAATCAGACACTGATCAATATAGTATTTAATCTAATCTTGTATTATGGAGTATATTTTATAATAGTCTAGGGTTATTTTCCTAATGAATTAATCCTTGTCATTGATGATTTAGAAGTATTAACTAATTAACTAAAAACTACAGGTTATTTAATACAAACGAATCCTCCAAGCATGGTTAAACCATTTTACAATTTATAATAAAAAAAATATTCAGGAGATAACATACATTGAAAACACATAATGGTTTATATTTTATAATAGTCTATAACATTTTCTAAATGTATCCTTGTTAAATGACAGCAGTACGACATTAATGCAGTTCGCTCAGATCTCACATGGTAGAGATTCCCATTCAGGAAACAACATTAGTGGTTTTGGTTTTTTGACCCTTAACCCTTGACAAACAAATGCCCTAGTCTGTTTGATTGACAGGTGAGATGATCAGGGGGGCAGAGTTTATACCTTCATAATCATAGAGACCTGGACCGAGGAATGGATAGAGAGGCTCACTAAAGGTGCAGCCAGTAGCAGAGTAGATATGAACCCTGGCTTCCACATCATAGAAGGAGACCAGACCCTCATCATAATCAACAAAATCCCCCACCTTCTGGAGCTTAGCTCTCAGAGGGAGACAGACAGCAGGGTTGTCTTTAAATACCAACCCATCGTTGTCTAAGTAAAGAGTCCAGTAACCTTTCTCAGGGGTCAATAAGATCAGATCTATTCTGTTGATGGACTCTCTGACCACTCCTAAACACCATTCAGTCTTGTCTTTAACCTGGACCTCAAAGTAAAATCTTCCTGAGGAGAAGCTCTGCCTCGTGAGAACACATATACATTGTGTAAATCTCTGAGGGTTGTCTGGGAGTTCCTTCCATACACCTCCATCATGTACTTGTTTTCCATCCTCAGACAGGATGAGACGGGGATGAGCTGTATCAGGATCCAGAGTCACATCTACTTCATACTGCTGGACCCTCTTCAGTTCAGCAGCACGCAGCTTCTTCATCTCCATGTTCAGTGTCTCCTCCAGCTGATCCAGGGATCTCCTCAAGGTCCCTACGTATGACGGAGGACGGACCTCCACCGTTGTCCAGTCCCTGGTGGGTGGAGGATCCTTCAGGGATCTGAAGGTCTGGAGGAAGTGGAGGTGGTCTTCAGTGTGTGAGAGCTGCTTCACCTCTAAGCTTCTCTTGGTCAAACCTTCTATTTCCAGCTCCAGCTCTTTGATGAGGTCTTCAGCTTGTTTCTCTGTGGATTTCAGTTTCTTTTCAACCGTTTGGTTGAAATCATCCTGCCACTTTTCAATGTAACGCTTCAGAGCAGTGAGGACCTGCACACCATCAGCTATCTCTCTGTCTGCGTCTGCTTTGCTGCAGTCCGCTGTGTCTGCAATCTCCTGAATCTTTAGTTTTCTCTCCTGGATCATCTGCTGAACTTCAGATTCTATCTTTCCCAGCTGGGCCCTCTTCACTTCATATTCCTCCTTTAGAGGTACAACAGGATGGGACCTGTGGTCACCCTCTATGCAGAACTTGCACACACACACCTGTTCAGTCTGGCAGAAGAGCTCCAGTAGTTGATTGTGTTTCATACACACCCTGTCTTCCAGACGGTCCATAGGCTCGACCAGCCGATGTTTCTTCAGGCCTGTGACTCTCTGATGTGGCTCCAGGTGGGTTTGGCAGTAAGAGATAAAACACACTAGGCAGGACTTCACAGCCTTCAGCTGGGTCCCAGTACAGACGTCACAGGGAACTTCTCCTGGTTCAACACAAGGCTGCTCCTTTTCTTGTTCGGACCTTCTAAACTGATCAACCATCCCTGATAAGAGTGTATTGACCTGTAAATCAGGTCTTGTGTGGAACAGCTTGTTGCAAACAGGACATTTGTACTGGACTTGGTCATCCCAGAACTTTGTTAAACAGGTTCGGCAGAAGTTGTGTCCACATGGTGTGGAAACTGGGCTGTTGAACACATCCAGACAGATGGGACATGAAAAGTTCTCTTCAGACCAGGTAGTAGCAGAGGCCATTCCTAGACACAGACGACAAGGTTTAAGTTTTGAGCAATTCCATTTCTGTTCTTATTCCGTTACAGGAAGAGAGGTTTTAACTTCCCTCAAAAGTTGTGCTGTTTTACTCACCTTGTTGTGGTTTCTGTCTGTCAGACTATTTGTTCCAAAATGCGTTTTATTTTTCACCTGAACGAGAGAACTGCTTCCATGTCGGGTGACTTTGGTTTCTATGAACCTTAAGTTTCATTTCCTGAACAAGACATCCTCTCCTCTCCGCCCCTAACACGTGGCTCTTCCCCTAACACCTGGCTCCGCCCCTATCTCCTGGCTCTTCCCCTAACACCTGGCTCCGCCCCTATCTCCTGGCTCTTCCCCTAACACTCGGCTCCGCCCCTAACACCTGGCTCCACCCCTAACACCTGGCTCCTCCCCTTACACCTGGCTCACCTAACACCTGTCCCCGCAGACACACTGTTCACTGACGTTTCAACTTTCACAGCCTGGCTTTGGGCACATTCATGCACTGTGTGGGCTACTTCAAATGTGTTGATGTGTGTTCTCCTCTTCTTTCTGGAGTTAAGAGAGCACCGGAGCAAAACTAGAGACACTGTGCTGAGTGACTGGTGATTTGCCACTTTAACTATGATTAAGAGCTATGCAAAAACAATTGACTTGACTTTGCCTGAGGCTGGTATTTTTGTCTACAGTCTTACAAACAACCCTCTTCCTGTGTGCACAGGTTATATTTGCTATTATGGTTGTTATTTAATATTGAGTTAACACTGGTAGTTATGTAAGGCTCATCTCCCAGACTCTAACCTCATACAATAGCTGCATCATGTGACTCGGGGTAGTGCTGTCCAGCCAGACTGCATCGGCGATGGCAGCTGCGCCAAAGTGGTTCTGAGTGCTAAACGCTGCTGGGTATCGTTGCATAATAACGCAAGACCAACGGAAGTCAGACTGGAAACGTCAACAACTTAGATCTGGTCGCTGTTGGGGGAAACATTGTATGTCCAAAACCTGCTACGGTCAGTAGAGGTGGACCCAAACGCAGACAGCAACAAGGGAATTTAAATAAATGCAAAGGGGTTTGTTGTAGGGGTAAGGGGGGGGGGGGGGGGGGGGGGGGGTGAGAACGGCAGGCAAACCAGGAGGTGGAAAGGCAATGGCGGCGGACAGAACTGAGCAGTGAGCCAGGGAGATGAGCAGGCAGGCAGATGAGCAGGCAGGCAGAAAAAGGTCCCACGAGAAATCAACCTGAGTGAACAAGTCAAGGAGCGGGTGCTTTGAATCTAACCACAGTGGTTGAAACAACGATCTGGGGATGAGTGATGGAACAACCGGGGTAGATATACTGCAGAGCTGATGAGGTGGAGGTGGAGAGCAGGTGAAAGGGATCAATAGCAATCAGGGAGCCGGGAGAATGAATGGATTGACACCGCAAACACACACACACACACACACACACACACACACACACACACACACACACACACACACCAAGAAAGGGAGAAAGACCAGAGAACACAGGAGACACAAGGGAGAGTGAAAACATGAGAAACACAAGGAATGACAGGAGGCACGGCTGTAGCCTTGACAGATGGTGACTTATTAATGCATTTGTAACTATTTGTTGTTGTTTTGTAACATTTGTCAAATGAGCTCTTAACATCTCCTCCACCTAGCTATCAGGATGCTAGCAGCAACGCTAACGGGCTCTTCCATAGAGCTGGGTAGTTACACCCTTTCCTTTCGCTAGGAAGTAAATTAACCCTTTTATGAGGATCTAGTGCATTGTAGGAACCAAACCACAACCTGCGTAATATACACACAACGTGTGTGTATATTGTGTACTGGCTCCCGCTAACTCAGTAGCCTTTGCAGTCTGTGGTAGCTCGTAGCTGCCCTCTCCCCCCAGCACCCTAGGTGGTGGTAAAGAAATGGCGCGCACTCTGTCAAGTCTTGAAGTCTCTGAATGCAAGTTGTTTTGTAATGCATGCAAATATATCGCAAATTTTCTTCCGCCTATGCAAAAGCTGTCCGTCTGATGTAACCTTTGTATGATTCAAGAGGCAGCTCAGGGACAAACGAGTAACTCACAAAGAACTGCACTGAAGCACACATATGCCCTCACAGAACCTTGCACGTAAACACTTGAGCACGCACACACACACACACACACACAACCCCTTTGTGTGTCTCTTATAAAGCTAATTTGATTAAAGATCAAATTGTTTAGTGATAACTGCTCCAAAAATGGATTCAGAAGAACCTTCAGCAACATGGTGTTATCAGCTTGTGTGCAACTACTACACACAGAAATAAGTGCACACACACGTACACACATACACACACACACACACACTCCTACCTGTGAGTGACTTGCACATTACATGCCAGCCTACTTTCCCATCGAAGCAAAGGCCTTTTCTTTGAAGTAGAAATTCTAATTAATTCAGGGATTTTCCACAAGCTGTGTGTGTCTTTTCATGTGTGGGTGTGGTTGTGTGTTTGTTTGTGGTTATGCAAACATTCACGTCACAGTTTTATTCATTTGAAGTTGCTGGTGACATGCTTTACATTAGCGTTTTACAGAGTGTTGTCATTTTGATTTGAGCAACTAGCATCGGAAACGATCCCCATGTCGCACAGTGTACAACATTGAGGGTTCAACATTGGGCTCACTCCAATGTCTGCCCAAAACTCATTAATATTCACTGTTTTACAACTTTTTAATGAATTCAACCAGGATCTCTCAAAATGCATAGTATGACGATAAACTAGCCGTTGATATCCTATAGCCAAATACAGAAACATTTATTGGCTTTGTATTACGATAAGGAAATCACTTTTATTCCCATGCATTGAATTGTGCCCAATATCTCACCCCTTATCGCCCTCCCCTCTTTAGTTCATCTCTCCCCTCATCTCCCTCTTCTCCTTTCCACCTCTGCCCCTATCTCCCTCTTCTTCTCTAATCTCCCTCTCCTCTCACTCTCCTCTCCTCCTCTCCCATAATCTCCCTCCTCTTCTCTAAACTCTCTCCTCCTCTACCCTCATCTCCTTCTCCTCTCCCAGTCTCCCTCCTATTCTCTCCTCTAATCTATCTCTTCTCATGTAATCTGACTCCTCTACTCTGATCTCATTCTCTCCCCTTGCATCTCTCTCCTTCTCTCCTCTACTCTCCAACAACAAGATATCTCAAGACATAGTGTGTATTCTCACCAGCATTGCAAACTAAAACCTGTAATATATAATAAAGAAGAAATGATTAGACTTAGACCGGTTAGACCAGTTCAATCTGATAAACATTTGTGTTTTGGGCAATTCTTATCCCAAGGGGAAACCCAGTTTATGTGGAGGCAAAGCGCATGTGTGGCTACAAACAATAGACATGCAGCTGGCGTAGTAGGCTAGGGCATTTTTCCATGTACACAAATTTCTGTAATTCTCTAGTAGTTTACATATTCAAATACTGTCAGCGACCAGCGCTGGCGGGGCAGCAGGAACAAAAATGGTTAGGATCCAAATGCAAACTAGAACTCGGGAAATGAAACATAAAAGGCTGAATAAAGACAACTCAAAAATCTCAGTTCCACAAACTGCCTTGGAAAAGCCTAATAACTGAGAGACCACAATGACAAAGGGACATGACAAACATAACAAACCGACATGGCAAATGAAGTGAACTTGTATAGATGGGGAGAGAATGATCAGGGAATGAGGTGCAGGTGGGAAGATTGACAAGGATGCTCAGGTGAGGGGGATGAAGTGATCGCACATGGGAGCGGTGGGATCTGTGAGGTGAGGGAACAAGTCTAAGGACATCTGGTGGACAGGTGGAGAATGACATCTAATTAACAACAAGTTATTATAACTAGTCATATGATTGTAGGTGCAGCCGTCTAGGCTTCGTCTTATTTGCGCACACTCGCATGCACTGAACATGTAAACAATGTGCCAATCAGCGTGGGCCCCGCCCACATTTCCCACGGCACCGTGGATGTAGTGTGGCGCAGGGCAGCGCTCTTCCTCCACGCTATGCTTTCAGCAGTTGGAGACATTCTCAGTGCACACGAGTACGAGCACGGGACAAGGCCACAAGGCGAAGCCTAGACGGCGTAGCCTACATGAAATGTCCGGCACTTCCCCCGAATACTATTTATCCAGCCCCGATCCGAATATTCAACAAAAAAAATAAAGAGAAAAGGTGTGTTTATTGCCGCTACGCTCGCTGCAGGAACTCGCCCCGGCGTGCACGCGCACAGTGCACACACGAGCAGCAGAGCTATGAGAGCAGCAGACAGCGGATTCAGTCAGAGTTGCAAGTAGAGGCGCAAGCAGCGCTGTGGGTGGGTGTGGGGGGGGGGGGGGGGGGGGGGGGGGGGCGGAGTGTGTGTGTTTTGTAATGGGTTATGTTTCTATAATTAGGGTTCTTTTCTTTCTTCAGTTCTCTTCAATGAGTCATCGTTTTTCTTCCTCTTGTAACACCCTTTACAGGAAGGTATTCAGAAAGGCAGACACACACACACACATACACACACACATACAAATACACATACACACACACATATTATATAAGCAATGTAAGAGAGTTAAAAAACAATTAAAATAATCTGAAGGGTTTCTTTTCTTTACCAAGAATCCATGCAACAGCGTATGGTACTCCTCTTGTTCAGAACAGGACCGGTCCAACAGAACCATTATAGCTCCCCTCTTGGTCATTCAGACGCTCTGCACTTTGATTTGACCTCTGAACCCACTGGTTATGTTCCATACTTTGTGATTGTGATTCAATATTCAATATTCTTTATCGTCACATGTCATATACAAGTAGACAGCAGTACAATTACTTTGTTCTGGCTCCTCGGCCTAGCAGCAGAAAGAAGTTATAATATCTATAAAACACAATATAATTTAAACAAATAGAAAATTTTATAAAAATAGAATAGCAACAGTAATAATTATAAGAAGAAGAAGAAGAGCAATAGTGCAATGGATTAGGGACAGGCAGCAGGCAGACAGACAGGCAGACAGGCAGCAGGCAAACAGGCAGAGAGACAGACAGGCAGCAGGCAGACAAGCAGCCAGACAGACAGACAGACAGACAGACGGGCAGACAGACAGGCAGACAGGCAGCAGGCAGACAGGCAGCCAGACAGACAGACAGACGGGCAGACAGACAGACAGGCAGCAGGCGGAAGAAGCTGTCCCGTAGTCTGCTGGTCAGGGCCTTGAGACTTCATTCCTATAGGCCGCCTCATCGCCGTCGGTGATCAGGCCGTCGTGTCATCTGCAAACTTGATCACCGTGTTGGAGCTGTGTGTGGCCACGCAGTCATGGGTGTATAGGGAGTAGAGGAGGGGGGCTTAGAGCACAGCCCTGGGGGGCTCCTGTGCTGATGGTCAGGGGGGCGGAGATCTTAGAAGCCATGTGATGTTATTGAGGCAGGATATCTACAGTTAGGAGTGACCTCACACCTAATTGAACAATGGCGATAATCATAAGCCTGACCAATCCCAAACAAGAATCGACTTGTCCCCGGGGTCCCACACCCTTTTCATCTCTCTCTCTCTCTCTCTCTCTCTCTCTCTCTCTCTCTCTCTCTCTCTCTCTCTCTCTCTCTCTCTCTCTCTCTCTCTCTCTCTCTCTCTCTCTCTCTCTCTCTCTCTCTCTCTCTCTCTCTCTCTCTCTCTCTCTCTCTCTCTCTCTCTCTCTCTCTCTCTCTCTCTCTCTCTCTCTCTCTCTCTCTCTCTCTCTCTCTCATAACACTTATTATAGCTCTTCTAATGGAGCAGGGCTGTTAGACTAAACTAGTGAAGATAAGTCGACTACCCAGGTAACCGTGTTGAAATAAAATCAGCAAAATGTCCAATGTCTCCTGCACATGCACATATAGGCATGTCCATACAGGCATTACTTCGTGAGCTTGCTTGTAAAAAAAATGATGTCATGATGATATGGTGAACTTGTGAACCATCACCAGCGGCAGTGCTACTGCCGCTAAGTGGAACAAGGCATCTGTTCATGCAACGTACACGCACGCACGCACGCACGCACACACACGCGCACGCACACACTATTCGTCCCCATTGTGCAAGCCGTTTGCTTCTAGTCATTCACAAAACCGCCAGCAAGATTTGAAAAGAGTTTGGCGTAGTTGCTGGCTTCGTGCTTGAGCGTATGATGAAGATTCCCCACTGCGCACAAACACACATACACACACACACACACACACACAGACACAGACAAATGCACACATAGACACATACACACACACTCACACACACCAAAGCTTTCCTCACAGAACAAGGGTTCTTCCAATCGAACGGCAAGAAACCGAGGCCGTCATGGTAACGAGGCTTTGGAGGAAAAGTGTCAACCGCCACATGCTACAATGCCACATGCTATGTGCTACATGCTACAATCTGTGTCTACAGGTTGCAGATGTTGAAACCGGTTTATTGCAGAGTTAGGAGTAAAATGATACATCGAACAGGTGTTGCATGCTGCCATGTCAGAGACCTCCTGAGTGTGTGTGTGTGTGTGTGTGTGTGTGTGTGTGTGTGTGTGTGTGTGTGTGTGTGTGTGTGTGTGTGTGTGTGTGTGTGTGTGTGTGTGTGTGTGGCGATGGCTGCTTTAACCTGTTTACACACTGATGACTCAAAGCACAACAGGTGTGCAGCCTCACCCAGCCCCAGAGTCCAGTCAGACTCAGGCCAGGTGAGGCTGCTTCAACCAGCCACCATCCACACACACTCCACAGTCACACATTATGATTTGTAACACAAGAGATGGCGTTAACGTATGCCAGAGCTCAACAGGAAGTAGCAACAAAGCCAGCTAACCCTCGGAAGGACCCTGGGAGCCTTTTTTCTTTTGGATACAGGTGCATAACACCATCTGTAGATTGGCTTGCCTTCTTTGCATTCGATGACTCCCTCTCTAGGTTAAAACGCCTGCTGCTGCAGGCATCGCCTCTGATTGGCTGATAGGGTTACCCGGTCACCTGCTGATGTGACACACCTGTCCTCCGCTTGTTGAAACTGAACTGAAGGGGCGTTTACATGGGGGGGAACCTGGACTGTTAGGGGCCTCAGGGGACCCAGTTGTTTGGTTTGTCCTACCTAAGTAGCCCATATCTGGTCAGTCGTCTCGTTGGGATCTTTGGAGCAAAAAAAAAAACGTTGGCTTCCGTTCATATTGGAGTTATAATTTGGCTAACACAACATCTTATTTCGGTGTCTTGTATGGTTGTAGGTGAGAGCATTTTTACTACTACTGTGGCTATCCCCACACAACAGCCACATGTCACGGGACCACACACACACACACAACCACCAAGCCAAGGTATACACATTACATGGGGGGGGGGGGGGGGGCTGTGCGTGAGAACGAGCACTCAGACCGCCTCTCACCAGAACAGCAAGTAGTAGAAAGATGGATAAAGCTCTGCTCAAATCGACCAATGACAATCCACGTCCATCAACCTACAGCTCCACCTGAATGTTTAGACCCCCCTGTTTCCGTGTCGTTGGTAAACCCAAAAGAGCAACAAACCCCCCCCCCCCCCCCTCCCCCCCCCCCCCCCAAAAAACAAAACAAGGCAGCAGCTATCGATCGACAGCTTTCAACTCACCGCCAATGTCGGGTCGAAGCGTCTTGTCGTACTCCTTGAGTAAATTGTTCAGTATGTGAGTGGCGTCCACTTGGTGGTTCCTGGGGGCCACGATCCGACTGACAGGGACGTCGTGGTGGTCCTGGTAGTCCTCGCTGTATTCCAGTTGGTCGGAGCTGACGGAGACGGAGGAAGACGTGAATGAAGAACACTCAAGAACTAACTTGTCTGTGAGATTGTCTCCAGAGTTGTTTTTGCTTTTATGAGACCATTGATTGATTCATGTCGTGTATAGACCTGCAGTGGGTGTGCTATCTCGACTTTCACCGTGATAACCATGTATAAAACCTTGGCATGGCAGGACACGAATTTATCTAGCCATCATTTAAGGAATTAAATCATACAGAATTTGACGATCTAAGTGTGTGTGTGTGTGTGTGTGTGTGTGTGTGTGTGTGTGTGTGTGTGTGTGTGTGTGTGTGTGTGTGTGTGTGTGTGTGTGTGTGTGTGTGTGTGTGTGTGTGTGTGTGTGTGTGTGTGTTTTGCGCGCATGATAACCATATCGGCCATGTATTCGTATCGTTCGCAAGCTGTTCCAAAAACAAACGCAAAAAGACGTCCACTGTCCAACGTGAGCGACAACTGAGAACTTTGAACCACACGGAAACGCTTGAAAACGTCAAATCCTCACCGAGTTGCTTGAACGACGAGAAGTAATAAAATGACGCACGCTAACTTGTTTTTCATTTTCCCCACCAGCAGCGATCAAATGATTTAGTTCTGTGCGTTGGACAAAACGTCACCACGATCAACGGCGGTACCTAGTCTCTCCTCGGAGGTGCGGACCAATAATCCGTCTTCTGAACTTGTTCGTCGTCGTCGTCCCCTCCCACACACACACACACACACACACACACACACACACACACTCTCTCTACTTCTCCTGCGTGTAATCTTTCATCCTAGGTCCACACAGGTTTGGTTTTTGGTCTGTTTCCCGTTCTGTCTTGGCTCGTGTTTTTCTTAAAGCTCCAATGGTCGACCAGCGTCGCCCTCCCATTAAAAAAATAAACCAAATACAGAAAGATGATAAAGACACCTTGCTCCTTCTCCCTCGATGTGGTGGTGGGAACAACTGAAGCGACATGGGGAGCCGTGTGGTTTGCTTCGGTAGTGTCGGGGACCCCTGACGTGAGAGATGGAGAGATGGGCGTGTCTGACTCATGCGCGCGCCCCACCCCCCCCCTTTTACCGGCGTTGGACCGTAATATGGACGGCGTTCTATCTGCGAACGACGACGTGATGCACGTTTTTAAACGGCACCTGCTCTAAGTAGCCCACGTGAGATAATTAAGGACATCATTAATTCATTAGTGGCACGTGGCTGTAGTTTATACCTTAATCATGCCATAAAATGCAACAAAATATCATCAAAAATCATGTCTCCTGATATTAAATATTCCAATTAGATGTACTCTAAGATAGAGCTTAATATATACTATGTAAATATGTTATAGGCTAAAGTTTGTGTAATGAACCAGTCGACGGGGTGAATTTCTACCATTTAAAGGACTAGTGCACCCCCTGACGGTAAAAGTAGGCATTGCATATCAGTCCAGAGATACAATATCCAATATCGCTGACCTAAATATGACAAAATAGAATCAACTGAAAGAATAAAGTTTAGAACATTAATCTATTGTTTTGAATGTATTCAAAAAATTATGATGGGGACAAAATCCGCCATTTCAAAGAGTGGTGAGGACATGTCCCCAGCGTAAAGGACACCATTGGGTGTTGTGATGGCTGTATATGTTTGAATAAAGTTATTTTGTTTTGTGAGCAGTACCTAAAGGAAAACAGCATTTGTCTGGACTTTTAAGTTGCTCCTTCTATATGTTTTACAAATGGTTTGTGTGGCATAATGTGTGAGGAATACAGCTTATTTGTTTAAATCAACTATTTTGTATTCATGAAGGGAGTCTGTGGTGATTCCCAGCTCCCACCACTGGGTGTCGCTACAACACTGATTATGGGAAAGCTGCTTGTATGTGCCCGGGCACAGGTAGTCGACTACAGCAAATATGTGTCAAAAGGGACTATTCTGGGCTACCTAAATTAAACTTAAAGTAGTTCAAATATTAGACAAAAAATAATCTAAATAGTACCTATGTAATGTCTACACACGTAATGTGTAGGCACGACGATAATTAAGACAATCCTAGATGAGTTAGAAAGGAGAGCAGAGATTGGAGAGAGGAGGAAGAGAAGGGAGAGGAAGGTGAGAGGAGAAACTAAGGTGAGAGGATAGAGAGGAGAGCTGACAAGACAAAGTCACGGTACTCACACACATGGGGTGAATCTTTACATGTAGTCACTGTGACCTTTGTGTAAGGTGTAACACATGTTGGGTTGTTGTATGGTGGACATAAAGTCATTGACTGGCTCAGCTACAAAATTGTACAATCGATCAGTGATTTTAATCCTTCCTTGAATTCCATATTTTGTAAAAGGGTTTTTAGGCAACGTTTTTTTTTATCCCACTGAAAATGTACCTATTCCACTGAATACATATTGTACTGAGAATGTACCTATTCCACTGAATACATAGTATACTGAGATTGTACACATTCCTAAGACAATGTCCCCAGTCTACTTTTGGTAAATCTTTATTCAAATCTGAAAAGTGTACAAACATTGTAATGTGTTGTCAAACACGATTCAAAATAATAAACTAATTGAACTATTTGGTTTGAGGTGATGGCAGCCATCCGAATATCAGAACCAAAAACGATCCCTGAAACAGCTCAGTTGTCCCAATTCCACATATAAAGAAAAACACACAAAATGGGTAAAAATTAACATGTTTATGTTTATATATTATTAAGTGTTCAAACATGCACTTCAAGCCCTCAAGGATTAAAACTCAAAAACCCCCATGGGGAAAAGAGAAACCTTTAAAAAATAAAAGTGGAGCAACCAAGGGACAAGTCTGGTTTAGCGCTAAATGAGTCTAGTTTAGGATTAAGGATGGTTGACTTAGTATAAAGTTTGAAATAGGTCATTTTAGGGGTGTTTGGGTATATGTTATGTTTAGGCCCTGTTTGGTTTAGGCATTAGTTATTGTATTAAAGATTGATACGTTTAGGTATTAGGTGAGAGTTTACGCATTTTAGAGATGTTTAGGTTTGATGGTTAAGTTTAGGTAAGCGAGTTTAGGTACTAGGTTAAGTTTAGGCCTTTGACGTTTAGGTTAGATGGCTAAGTTTAGGTATTAGGTTAGATCATCCTATTTTATTTGTGGTTAAATTGAGGCCTTAGGGTTAGAAAGAAGGTTAAGATCAGGGCCCAGGTTTGCTTCCAGCCTTGTCCCTTTAGTCGCTCCCTTAAGAGGGCTCCCAGCTAAGGGTGTTGGAAAAATAATAGCTGGGATCACAGATAGTGTACAGAAAAATCAACAAATCAAAAGATTGAGCTAAACATACTTTCACCAAAAGCTGGTGTGACATAATAGTTTGTTTTAAAAGTGAACAGTAAAGTGACATCAGTATGGTGTGTAGTAGGCAGTCGATGAGCTCTGCGTGGTTATGTTGGCTGTAGGTGTAGCCAGGGATCCTCAGGGCGGATGGGGAATAGGACACTGGAGTAGATCAACTGTTCAGGTCTTCATACTGTGAAGTGAAAAGAAAAAAAGTAAAGTCAGTTTCACATTGTGCTGGCTGATGTAGAAGACATTTTGCTTGCCAAATGTGATTGGGCATTTAAAGATTCCTAAACGCAGCGCCACGCTACCTTGTCATGTGGTCCATTTATCGAAGCTCTCACCCGGGTCTAAGCAAAACTTACCATGTTGAATATTCAAAGTAAAAATCACATAAGATTGCAAGTCAAGCATCTTACCTGGGTCCACATGGGGTCTTTAGGGCGCTGGACTGCAGGCCTTTGGTCCATCCTCTGCTCCGGGCCGCGGTCCTGAGTTTAAAGAACCAGTCAGTCATCGAGCCGCTTGGTGGTTTGACCGCTTGCACAATTATGACCCTGGTTATACGCTGTCTCTGCTTACTCTAGTAGCACCCACTACTAAGTTTCAAGTGATAAAAACGATCAAGTTACAAAATACTAGAGCTCCTAAACGCAGACCTAGTTGATCAGATTTACTCTAACCTTTACATCGGTTGAAGAGTTCACCTTACCTGGATGAGTAGCTGCTAGGTCTTAACACAAGCTGCAACCGCAAGGACCTCCAGCTGACCGCCAGGACCTCCAGCTGACCGCCAGGACCTCCAGCTGCGAAACCAGAATGCACTACATGAAAAATATGTAAATAAAATCGTATGGCACAGAATGAATGTGCATTGCAGAAAATAACAAACCGTATGGCACAGAATGAATGTGCAGTGCAGAAAATAACAAACCGTATGGCACAGAATGAATGCATTGCAGAAAATAACAAACCGTATGGCACAGAATGAATGTGCATTGCAGAAAATAACAAACCGTATGGCACAGAATGAATGCATTGCAGAAAATAACAAACCGTATGGCACAGAATGAATGCATTGCAGAAAATAACGAACCGTATGACACAGAATGAATGTGCATTGCAGAAAATAACAAACCGTATGGCACAGAATGAATGTGCATTGTGGAAAATAACAAACCGTATGGCACAGAATGAATGCATTGTAGAAAATAACAAACCGTATGGCACAGAATGAATGTGCATTGTAGAAAATAACAAACCGTATGGCACAGCATGAATGCATTGTAGAAAATAACAAACCGTATGGCACAGCATGAATGCATTGCAGAAAATAACAAACCGTATGGCACAGAATGAATGCGCATTGCAGAAAATAACAAACCGTATGGCACTGAATGAATGTGCATTATAGGAAATCGTATGGCACAGAATGAATGTGCATTGTAGAAAATGAAAATGGCACAGAATGAAAACCACATTGCACAGAATTCAACGTCAAGCAGAAGCAGCTTGTAAGTGTATGGAAAGTTGTAAAAGCGAACCAGCAGCCAAACTTCAACCAGCTCATGAAATAATAAACGTTGGGTGACTCACTGTGAGGATCGTCCTTGAAGCTCCCGTTGGTGGCCACGTTGTCCGGATTGTTCAGTCGAAAGAGCACAATACACACATAAGCAACCGCAGGACCTTAGAGTCCCGTTAGAGAGCACGGAATGAAACCACCGTAGAAAATAACAAACCGTATGGCACAGAATGAATGCATTGCAGAAAATAACAAACCGTATGGCACAGAATGAATGTGCATTGCAGAAAATAACAAACCGTATGGCACAGAATGAATGCATTGTAGAAAATAACAAACCGTATGGCACAGAATGAATGCATTGCAGAAAATAATAAACCATATGGCACAGAATGAATGCATTGTAGAAAATAAACCGTATGGCACAGAATGAATGCATTGTAGAAAATAACAAACCGTATGGCACAGAATGAATGCATTGCAGAAAATAACAAACCGTATGACACAGAATGAATGTGCATTGCAGAAAATAACAAACCATATGGCACAGAATGAATGTGCATTGTGGAAAATAACAAACCGTATGGCACAGAATGAATGCATTGTAGAAAATAACAAACCGTATGGCACAGAATGAATGTGCATTGTAGAAAATAACAAACCGTATGGCACAGCATGAATGCATTGTAGAAAATAACAAACCGTATGGCACAGAATGAATGCATTGCAGAAAATAACAAACCGTATGGCACAGAATGAATGTGCATTGCAGAAAATAACAAACCGTATGGCACAGAATGAATGTGCATTATAGAAAATCGTATGGCACAGAATGAATGTGCATTGTAGAAAATGAAAATGGCACAGAATGAAAACCACATTGCACAGAATTCAACGTCAAGCAGAAGCAGCTTGTAAGTGTATGGAAAGTTGTAAAAGCGAACCAGCAGCCAAACTTCAACCAGCTCATGAAATAATAAACGTTGGGTGACTCACTGTGAGGATCGTCCTTGAAGCTCCCGTTGGTGGCCACGTTGTCCGGATTGTTCAGTCGAAAGAGCACAATACGTACATAAGCAACCGCAGGACCTTAGAGTCGCGTTAGAGAGCACGGAATGAAACCATCGTAGAAATAACAAACCGTATGGCACAGAATGAAGGCATTGTAGAAAATAACAAACCGTATGGCACAGAATGAAGGCATTGTAGAAAATAACAAACCGTATGGCACAGAATGAAGGCATTGTAGAAAATAACAAACCGTATGGCAGAATGAATGTGCATTTTAGAAAATAACAAACCGTATGGCACAGAATCAAAATGCATTGCTGAAAATAACAAACCATATGGCACAGAAAGAATGCATTGCAGAAAATAACAAACCCTATGGCACAGAGTGAATGTGCATTGCAGAAAATAACAAACCGTATGGCACAGAATGAATGTGCATTGTAGAAAATAACAAACCGTATGGCACACACAGAATGAATGTGCATTGCAGAAAATAACAAACCGTATGGCACAGAATGAATGAATGCATTGTAGAAAATAACAAACCGTATGGCACAGAATGAATGAATGCATTGTAGAAAATAACAAACCGTATGGCACAGAATGAATGCATTGCAGAAAATAACAAATCGTATCGCACAGAATGAAAGCGCATTGCACAGAATGAAACCATATTGCACAGAATTCAACGTCAAGCAGCAGCAGTTTGTAAGTGTATGGAAAGTTGTAAAAGCGAACCAGCAGCCAAACTTCAACCAGCTCATGAAATAATAAAACGTTGGGTGACTCACTGTGAGGATCGTCCTTGAAGCTCCCGTTGGTGGCCACGTTGTCCGGATTGTTCAGTCGGAAGAGCACAACACACAAATAAGCAACCGCAGGACCTTTGAGTCGCGTTAGAGAGCACGGAATGAAACCACCGTAGAAAATAACAAACCGTATGGCACATAATGAATGCATTGTAGAAAATAACAAACCGTATGGCACAGAATGAATGTGCGTTGTGGAAAATAACAAACCGTATGGCACAGAATGAATGCATTGTAGAAAATAACAAACCGTATGGCACAGAATGAATGTGCATTGTAGAAAATAACAAACCGTATGGCACAGAATGAATGTGCATTGCAGAAAATAACAAACCGTATGGCACAGATTGAATGTGCATTGCAGAAAATAACAAACCGTATGGCATAGAATGAATGTGCATTGCAGAAAATAAACCGTATGGCACAGAATGAATGTGCATTGCAGAAAATAACAAACCGTATGGCATAGAATGAATGTGCATTGCACAGAATGAAAACCACATTGCACCGATTTCAACATCACGCCGCAGTCAAACTTCTGCAACAGTCAACAGCAACTTGCAAGTGTATTGAGAGTTTTGAAAGGGAAAGATCGGGAGAGTTTGCAAGTGCAAAGCAAGTACAGCATCTAACCTCTTCTAATTCCAGCATGCCAACCACCTACCAAGCCAAAACCAACTTTCTATCAAGCCAAAACCAACCTTCTACCAAGCCAAAACCAACCTTCTACCAAGCCAAAACCAAACAATTAAATAAACCTCAACATTCCCCCAGTCAGTAGTCTAGTTAGTCTGATGGATTTCCAAAAAAACACAGAGAGTCCAGTGGGGTTATGGATGGAGCAAAAACTGAACACTTCCTTCTCTTTGTCGAGTTATTTTGGAGATGTCCTTAAATTCACTACCATCCAGGATATTTCAGACACGTGGCATTTCAAGTTCTCTTTGTGGATTCCTGAGGTAGGTAGAGCATCTGGAGAAGGTGCTGTGCCGTTCAATTGTCTAACGCAGCATGGATTGCACAGGATTGTCATTTAAACCTAGTGGAGGTCCAGTAGTCCAGCGGTGCTGTTAAACAAAGAAAGAAAGCAATTGGCGAAAATAGTTGTATTCGCCAATTAGTCTACTTACCTCTTCACCTACGGCTGTTTGCTTTCAACAGTTCCAGTTTGACCCAAAACGTCGTTCTTTCACAATGGTTGCAGCTGTTCCTCCATTTTGCGTCCAGTTTCCAGAGCACACACACTTCCCAGTGTTCACGCGGAGGTTGTCGGTGCAGCACCGGTAAAGTCAGTCGGTTAGTCCTATACAAACACGTGTACACACTGCACTCAAAACACAAGCTACAACTCTGCATTTCAACTATAAACGAGCAAAACCAAAGTGACTATGAGCGGTCAAATCCGGGGTAACTTTGAGGGGAAAGAACAGATTGTGAGTGAGGAGACAGGCAGAGTAATGTAATATGTGCGGTGCACTGATGCACAATCACAGGCTGATCTGAAGCCAGCAGCCAAACACAACCAAACAAACAATCAAGCAGCTCATTAAACAATAAACGTCGGTGAAGCTCCGCCCCGTTGGTGGCCACGTTGTCCGGATTGTTCATTCAAAAGCGCCCAAAACAAATACGCAACAGCGGGCGCAACGTCTAACTAATAAAAGGTACAGGCCTAAGCCATCGGTTACCGCAGTCAAACGAAAAAAAAAAAAAAACTAATGGCCGACATCACCTGGGAGCTATGTGCACATCGGGGGCGACTCAGCTAAATTCAATTAAGAACTAATGACAACGAGAAGGTGATTGGCTGTCAGCGAGAAGCTCCACACGAGAAAGGGCCTCCGTATGGAGCGCAGCATATGAAGCACATTTATAGAATAAAAGCGCTCAAATAATAAGATATCGCTTAAACGACATCAGTATAATGTAGACATACGGAAATGTGATGATTGCAATTATTGTTGTCTACTGTTGGAATCATTCTGTGCCGCGATCTATACCTAAGTAAATACTTTATGGACAAATTGTGAGTCAAATCCTTTATGATCAAGCATTGGTGGTTCAGTGGTAGATTTCTCGCCTGCCACGCGGGAGGCCCGGGTTCGATTCCCGGCCAATGCAACGCACATTTTAGATTAGTTCTGAACGGCAAATAAACCTTTTGTGTGAGGTTACCTCTTTCTGAACATCTAGCTGATGAGGGCAAACTAAACTTTGTTTTTCCTCTAATTCAATTTTTTTTATTCATTAGTATGAATTAAAAAAATAAGAAAAATACACTTTCGTTAGCCAATTTTGTATGGGGTTTCGAGTGGATCACAAGGTCACAGGTTCAAGACTGACCAGTGACAAACAAAATTAAAAGAAAATGCACAAGCACTGTTCTGCTTTAATGGATGTATTTAAGGTCTCTTGCGTGAATATAATTATCCTTGTGCCGTATTTACACACACACATTTTAATGGGAATGTTCTGTTTATTGTGCTATTATCTATTACTCCATTATCATAGCCGTATAACTATTCACAGCACACCTGTCCACTCTTTACCACGCTATTTGTATATTTATTATTTGTATTGTGAAGTGTAGGCTCAATTTAGCTTCAGCCTCCACTTTCACAGAAGTGTTTTATCTATAAAACACTGACATTATTCATTTAAATTACAAAAATAAATCCAAACTAAGCTACTGTTTGTTAAACCACTAATGTTGAATGGCAGAAAAAAGACTGACATCTAAAATGTTCAGTTAAAAAAGAACTGTCAATAATATATATAAAAGACTAACATCTGACATCTAAAATGTTCAGTTAAAAAATAACAGTCAATAACAGTCAATATATATATTTATATGTACGCGCTCAACAATATATATTACAGTATGTTGCTTTCTTTTCTTCTTTTCTGGCGAGGGGCGTGTGGAAGCACTGCTGAGGGGACAGCAAACATCAATCCGCTACACGCTAAAGTATGTAACACCAGTGTAGAGGTTATTACAGTTGCACTAACCAGAGGGGAAGAGCCGGTCCTGACAGATGACACAGCGGGGCTGGATGGGGGCAGAAAGAAAGGGGAGATGGGCCTGATATATCTAAAAAAAAAAACATAGACACCGACTGCTCCTAAAATAACTAACCTCTGATTATATTGGTGACTGTGGGTTGATATCAAACACTCCCCGTCGGGGAATTGAACCCCGGTCTCCCGCGTGACAGGCGGGGATACTGACCACTATACTAACGAGGACCTGTAGTAACGAGAATACCTCGAGATTGGTAAGCGCATTGACGTCTACAAATGTGTTATGGCAACTTAAATGCTTTGTGTGACGTCTCCTCTTTCTTGACATAGCTGATGAGGGTGAACTAAACTTTAGAGTAATTTTATATGAAGATGTTATTTCGCTTGTCCTTAAAACTTCTGTCAGAAGTGGGATTTGAACCCACGCCTCCAGAGGAGGCTGCGACCTGAACGCAGCGCCTTAGACCGCTCGGCCATCCTGACTAACATATAAATTGTCCAAGAGTTGATCGTTGCGTAAATTTCGTTAAACTTGTCATTTAAATCAAAGATCACTTCGTGCTCACAGACACCGACTGCTCCTAAAATAACACAACTTTGATTGTACTTAGGTGACTGTGGGTTAATGTCAAACACTCCCCGTCGGGGAATTGAACCCCGGTGTCCCGCGTGACAGGCGGGGATACTGACCACTATACTAACGAGGAACTGTTGGAATGAGAATACCTCGACAGAAGTAAGCGTATTGACGTCTATCGGTGTACATTTTATATTCAACACTTGCCATGGCAAGTTTTTCATCATCTTTGTTATTATCTCCCATGACGGAGATAATAACAAAGATGATGAAAAAGACACAGAAAGATGATGAGAGAGTGAAAGACCAGTGTGCCATAGAGAGAAATTGTAAGATAAGAGAGAGAGAGAGAGGCATGCAATAAACAGAGAGAGAGAGAGAGGGAGAGGCATGCAATATACAGAGAGAGAGAGAGAGGGAGAGAGGGAGAGGCATGCAATATACAGTGTGAGATAGAAGGATTAAGGGAGGCAGAGAGAAAGAGTGAAAGAGAGAGAGTGAAAGAGAGATATTAACTTTAATTTATAGTTTGGATGGAAGACACAGGCCTAATGCTGTTGACAAAGACACACATCGATGACAGTCAGCTTCACTGTAGTTGAGAGGGAGGGAGGGGGAGAGAGAGGAAGATATTATTCAGAGTTATTCAGTGCAATACAGATTGAGAATGTAGATATTCTACTAAATGCATATTGTGTTTTATATGATCCTATTCCACAGAATATGTCCCATTTTACTTTTGTAAATTTGAATTGAAATCAAAAAGGTTTACAAACATTTTATTACATTGTCATTCACAATTCAGAAGTATAAATTGATGTAAACATTTTGTTAAAAAACCTAGAGTGTTATCAAAATGAACACTTCACATTGTCAATATTTTCTACTTGCTGTAATCGTTTTGAATTGTAAAGGTTTAAAAAAAAGTAACAAGAGGAGAGGGGACAGAGGGATGGAGAGAGATATGAACTTTAACTGAACATGTAGATTGGAAGACACAGGCCCAATGCTGTTAACACAGAGACATCGATGACAGTCAGCTTCACTGTAGGAGAGAGGGAGGGAGAGAGAAAGAGAGAGAGGGAGAGAGAGGGGAGCATAGAGCGAGAGACAAAGGGAGAGAGAGGGAAGGTGGAAGAGAGAGTGGGGAGAGAGACAGGAAGGGAGGGAAAGAGAGGTGAAGAGAGAGGAGAGAGACTGAGAGGGAAGGAGAAAGGGAGGGGAGAGAGAGAGGGGAGGATAGAGCAAGAGAGAGAGGGAGGGAGAGAGAGTGAGGGGGAGAGAGAGGGGATGATAGAGTAAGAGAGAGAAAGAGGGAGAGAGAGCGAGAGCGAGGGGGAGCGGTAGAGAGGGGGAGGGAGGGAAAGAGGGAGAGGTAAAGAGAGGAGAGACACTGGGCGGAAATGAGAAAGGGTGGGAGAGAGTGAGAGGAGGGAAAGAATGAGGGAAGGATGGAGAGAGAGCGAGGAAGAGTAAGAAGAACAGGTGTTCTACTGAATACATATTGTACTGAGAATGTACCTATTCTACTGAATACATATGTGGGAGTGTGTGTGGATGGTGGCTGGTTGAAGCAGCCTCACCTGGCCTGAGTCAGACTGACTGGACTCTGGGGCTGGGTGAGGCTGTACACCTGTTGCACATTAAGCAATCAGTGTGCACAGGTTAAACCAGCCATCACCACACACACTCAGGGAGAGCTCTCCTGCATGCCAGCATGGAGCACCATCTGCATGCCTCATTAAATGCAACCATTACAATAAACCGGTTCAACATCACCACCCTGTGTCCATTGGTTTGGAGGAGCCCGAGGAAAGTCACCTAGGTGGAGTGGGAAAAGCCAGCTAGGTGACGTGTAGTAAATGGACGTTGCTACAACATATACATGCTATGCATACATAGATATGTACTCATACATACACACACATACTTTATATACATAGACATGTACTCATACATACACGTACATACTATATATACATAGACATGTACTCATACATACTATATATACATAGACATGTACTCATACATACACGTACATACTATATATACATAGACATGTACTAATACATACACGTACATACTATATTTACATAGACATGTACTCATACATACTATATATACATAGACATGTACTCATACATACACGTACATACTATATATACATAGACATGTACTCATACATACACGCACATACTATATATATACATAGACATGTACTCATACATACACATACATACTATATATACATAGACATGTACTCATACATACACGTACATACTAGACATACATAGACATGTACTCATACATACTATATATACATAGACATGTACTCATTCATACACGTACATACTATATATACATAGACATGTACTAATACATACACGTACATACTATATATACATAGACATGTACTCATACATACTATATATACATAGACATGTACTCATACATACACGTACATACTGTATATACATAGACATGTACTCATACATACACACACATACTTTATATGCATAGACATGTACTCATACATACACACACATACTTTATATACATAGACATGTACTCATACATACACGTACATACTATAAATACATACATGCATATACATAGGTACACATACGTACAGAAAGATACACATACATATACATAAATACACATACGTGTACATAGGTACACAATCATACGTATACATAGGTACACATACATACATAGGTACACATACATACGTGTACATAGGTACACATACATACGTATACATAGGTACACATACATACGTATACATAGGTACACACACTGTTAGATCCGTCACTATGTGAAGCTTGTTTTCCTGTAACGGTTGTTAACAAGCTGGTGAGGAGATTCGCCCAGTCCCTAACTACTGTATACCAGACACCTACCCCGCTTACTCCGGCGCCCCACCCCTGGGCATAACCCTGGCCAGGACCGTGACTGCCGATCGCGTCTGTGTAGTAGCTCTCCTCTGGGACCCGTGCACTTGGAAGTTTGCTGGGATTATTTAAGAGTTTGGAAAAATAACTCTAGGGATATGTTTCTCACATGAGGACTAGGTAACCTCTCAGAATCACGATGCTCAATCCGATTCCATCCATTTGTGGTTCGTAGGAAGAAGATATCGGAGGATGACAAAAAGGAATTAAAATGAATTTATTTAATAAGCTTGCAGATTATATGGGGGAAGATTGCAAACCGCCAAAAAGTCCTTCGATATACAATATTACAAGAATATATAGAAAAATCAAAAGGGTACTTTCCATAAGTAGTTGACAATAAAAAAGGAAACAACGATCACACATAATGCTTACTTGAGACGAGGAGCCGTATTAGATTGCAGGGGTGAGAAGAGAGAAAAAACTCCTTCTAAAAAGTGAGCAAAAATATTCTATCTAATTTCCTTCCTAATAGTCTATTTGCCTGCATAAGTAAGCCTACATAGCTGGTCCAGCTATGGGAGGAATCTCCTCCGGAGATTAGCTGTTTCAGGCTAGCTTCTAAAAATACGAGGCTAATAAAAGTGTTCAGATAATATTCTATCTCCTCGCTTTTCCGTCCAGATTTTGTCTATTTAGTTGAAGGGCTATTCTGTTTCTGCCGAAGGCTCGGGTAGACATCCTACATGGAGTCCCCGTGGTAAAGATTCCTCCCCGTTTGCTCCGTATCCTAGCTGTCTTATAGTGCTCGTAGTCCCACCCACTCCCTGGTTAGGAATGCAGTGTACACTGTTAGGTACGCTTTGCTCAAAGCACTGTTCGGTACGCTTTGCTCTAAGCTTGTGTAAACAATCCGAACACCTGGGTGGGGATAATTACTTTGTGGTTTACTTTTCATAACTTCTGGGTACTTTCCACCCGCCTCTACAGTTCATTATGCGTCCTCAACCATAACATCTGAGTTGGAGTAATTACTCTGTGGTCTATTTCTTATAACTTCTGGGTACTTTCCACCTGCCTCTACTTCACTAGGCCTCCTCATCCATCAAGCTCGCTTTAATAATGAATTGGGTGGTTTCCTCTACTTCAGAGATTCTAAAAAGTCACATTAGACCGGATGAATGAGCTCATGTCCTCCAGCTACAATGTTGAGCCTAAGGTATGCAACATTAAATGCATCTACATGTACTCTTCGTATCATAAACCTGTTTCTTCATCTTAAAAAAGATCTCCCGAGTGTTTTTAGTTTTCATACCAGTGCGTCGTTTATACCCGTTGAGTTAAAACCATTTACACAATAAAATGAGGCGTACAGTCATACATGATACAGTCATTTCTTAAAGTATATGACAGAGTGAGACAGTGTGATGACAGAGTGAGACAGTTTATGATTATAGCTTATATTTAACTATGTAAGTGCTCTCTCTTGTATTTTCACAACATTTAAATCACTACGTATGATTAATACCTCTACCGATAAAACAGTGCTCATTGAGAATCAGTTGCCGTTGTATCAGTGCTCAGACTATATTGGAGAACAACATACAATAGTAACATCCTTTTATAACTCATGTCTAACTTGTGGTTCTAGTCTGGGTCACGATGAATCAACCTTACTTGACAGTGTGTGTCTTTGTGTGTGTCGTGTGTGCGTGTGATTGTGCGTGTCGTGTGTGACTTTGTGTGTGTGAATGTGTGTATGTGAGTGTCGTGTGTGTGTCTTGGAGAAAGTGACTAGGTGTGTGTGTGTGTGTGTCTTGGTGTGTGTGTGTGGAGTCCCGTGTCTGCTGGCATTTCTCCTCCTCCTCCAGGTGTTTCAGAGCATTGGGGCCAGCGCTAATGCGGGCCCCCGCTGGGGCAGAGCGGTGGCCCCTGGGCCCCCTGGGGCGATGTGCTGGAGCCGGGTTACCACAGTGTGTGTGTACCTATGTATACGTGTGTATGTGTACCTATGTATACGTGTGTATGTGTACCTATGTATACGTATGTATGTGTACCTATGTATACGTATGTATGTGTACCTATGTATACATATGTATGTGTAAGTGTGTAATTAGGCTTATATAGTTATAGGAACCAACGAATAATAAAGAATAAAGCTCCAGCCCCGATCCAATATTCAACAAAAGAAGAAGAGAGATCAAATCTGTTTATTGCCGCTACGCTCGCTGCAGGAACGCGCCCCGGCGTGCACGCGCACAGTGCACACACGAGCAGCAGAGCTATGAGAGCAGCAGACAGCGGATTCAGTCAGAGTAGGAAGTAGAGGAAGCAACGCTCCGGGTTTGGTGTGTGTGTGTGTGTGTGTGTGTGTGTATGTGTGTGTGTGTGTGTGTGTGTGTGTGTGTGTGTGTGTGTTACATGGTATGGGCAAGGAGGGAACTGGGATTGGGCCTAAGTCTCTTGACCTCAGGGTTCAGAGGATAGTCTAGCACAGGGGTGTCAAACTCATTTTGGTTCAGGGGCCACATACAGCGCAATCTGATCTCAAGTGGGCCGGGCCAGTAAAATAATAGCAAAATAACCTATAAATAACGTAAACTCCAGATCTTTACTTTTGTTTGTCAATATTTCAATATTATGCCTTAATTGATCATTTAGCCTACATATATGCATTATAACAAAGTGGATCTACAAAGGCACAAAACATTTATTCACAGATAGGCCTATGGAACTGAAAAAATGGCATTTCACTTTGATTAAAACAACTTGTTTATTTTAATGTACAGTAGATACATTTTCACATCTGACCACCTGAACTGACTCACCACGCTATGTACAAACTAAAGTGGGAGCTATGAAGAACGTTATCACCCTGCCTTGTAAATGTATTAAATTTGTAGGTCAAGGAATTAGACTTGACCTACTCGCTGTTTAACCCCCTCCCCTCTCTTTCTCTCACTGCGGCCTACCGGCTGCTCGTGAAACTTGGCATCTTTTAGCCTTCACGATTGCATCAATATCAGGTGTCAAATCCTGAGTTGCAGCCAATTTCATAATGTCATTTAAGTGCTTGTGTGTTAGACTTGAGCGCAGCTTTGTTTTATTGATGTTTATTACAGAGAAAACCTGTTCACAAAGATAGGTAGTCCCAAACATGCATAAAACCTTTGCAACCAGGGCTGTTAATTTGGGGCACCCTGACAAGAGATACTGATAAAATGTGTCCAAGCCCACCGAGGCAAATTTGTCCTTCATACCTGAATCACACTGCAAGTCAATTATTTCGAGTTGGATGTCAGCGGGCAGATCAGAAGCCTTGGCTGTGAATGGCGAGCGAAAAACTGCAAATTCTGTCTCAAGTTCACAGAAGACCTGAAACCGTCGCTCAAACTCCCGCAGCAATCCTGTAATCTTGTCTTTGTATTGATCCATGTCAGCATTAAGTCCGGTCGCACGCACATCTCTTAGACAAGGGAAATGAGCGGTGTCACCGCTAGATAGTTGTGTCTCCCAGAGTGACAGTTTCAACTTGAATGCGCGTATGCTGTCATAATACTGAGTGACAACTTTTTTGCGGCCCTGCAACATTTTGTTAAGATTATTCAGGTGCTCTGTCATATCCACCATAAAGGCAAGATCCTGCACCCATTCTGAGCATTTAAGTTCCTTCACTGGTTTGCCTTTTTCTCCATGAACTGTTCAATTTCCTCTCGTAGCTCAAAGAAACGCTTCAGCACGGCACCTCGGCTTAACCACCGTACTTCAGTGTGGTATGGCAAGCCATGCGTAATGTCTTTATCACTGAGAAGACTGTCAAACTGATGGTGATTCAAACCTCTTGCTCGGATGAAATTAACAGTGCGGACAACCACCTCCATGACATGATCCATTTTTAATGATTTGCAACACAATCACAGTGCAAAATACAGTGAAATGTCCAAATATCTTGTCCACCATTTGCGGCCTGTACTTTCTCTCTGAGTTTTGTCACAACGCCTGCTTTTCTCCCGATCATTGATGGCGCACCATCTGTAGCCAGGCTGACGGCACGGGACCAGTCCACTCTGACTCTGTCCAGCGCTCCAACGAGATAGCTGATAATGTCATCCGCTGTTGTAGTATCCGTCATAGGTACCAACCCAAGGAACTCCTCGGTGACTGTCAAAGTCTCATCAACACCACGAATGAATATGGCCAGTTGAGCAACATCTGTAATATCAGTGATCTCATCAATTGCAACCGAAAATGCAACAAATGACTTGACTTTGTGATTCATTTGGCTGTCCAAGTCTGCCGAGAGATCTGAAATTATATCTGCGACAGTGTTCCTCGTTAGGCTAATGTTGGCAAAGGCCTTTCGCTTTTCAGGGCACACGATTTCTGCAGCCTTCAGCATGCATG
>JACYXH010000125.1:237500-335000 GCA_026745465.1 Lota lota | reverse complement strand
TCCTACTCTGACTGAATCCGCTGTCTGCTGCTCTCATAGCTCTGCTGCTCGTGTGTGCACTGTGCGCGTGCACGCTGGGGTGCGTTCCTGCAGCGAGCGTAGCGGCAATAAACACATCTGTTCTCTCTTCTTCTTCTTTTGTTGAATATTGGATCGGGGCTGGAGATTTATTCTTTATTATTCGTTGGTTCCTATAACTATATAAGTCTGATTATAAAGGGTAATGAAGGTTTAATAGAAGAGTTCTCAACAGCTTTATTCTTTATTATTCGTTGGTTCCTATAACTATATAGGGTAATGAAGGTTTAATAGAAGAGTTCTCAACAGCTTTATTCTTTATTATTCGTTGGTTCCTATAACTATATAAGCCTAATTATAAAGGGTAATAAAGGTTTAATAGAAGAGTTCTCAACAGCTTTATTCTTTATTATTCGTTGGTTCCTATAACTATAAAAGCATAATTATAAAGGGTAATGAAGGTTTAATAGAAGAGATCTCAATAGTACACCTGCATTTTTAAAACAGACATACTACATATTCTGTATTTTGTATATAGTGTCAGAGGACTTATTTCAAAATGCTAAATTGATTTATTTAATGCCACATTTATTAATTTCAGGGGACTTTTATTTCATAATGGTACATTTATTTATTTAATGCCACATTTATCTATTTCAGGGGACTTTTATTTCACAAAGCCACGTTTTTATTAAATGCTACCTTTTTTGTGGCATTAAATGAATAAATGTGACATTATGAAATAAGAGTCCCCTGAAATAAATACATTTGGCAGTATTAAATAAATGTAGCATTAAATAAATAAATGTGGCATTTACCAAATAAATGTGGCATTTACCAAATAAATGTGGCATTAAATGAATAAATGTGGCATTATAAAATAAAGTCCCCTGAAATAAATACATGTGGCACTATGAAATAAATTTGGCATTGAATAAATAAATCTTGCATTAAATGAATAAATGTGGCTTTTAAATAAAAATGTGGCATTAAATTAAAAAAGGTGGCATTATGAAATAAAAGTCCCTTGAAATAAATAAATGTTGCATTACATAAATAAAGGTAGCATAATGAAATAAAAGTTCCCTGAAATAAATAAATGTAGTATTAAATAAATAAATGTAGCATTTGGAAATAAGTCCCCTGACACTATATAAAAAATACAGAATATATAGAGTATGTCTGTTTTGAGAACTCTTCTATTAAACCTTCATTACCCTTTATAATTAGGCTTATATAGTTAGAGGAACCAACAAATAATAAAGAAGAAAGCCGTGAGAACTCTTAAATTAAACCTTCATTCTTTTTATAATTAGGCTTATATAGTTATAGGAAACAACTAATAATAAAGAATAAAGCTGTTGAGAACTCTTCTATTAAACCTTCATTACCCTTTATAATTAGGCTTATATAGTTATAGGAACCAACGAATAATAAAGAATAAAGCTCGACCCCCAATCCAATATTCAACAAAAGAAGAAGAAGAGAGAACAGATCTGTTTATTCAACGGTCACAAAAAAGCAAGTTAAAAGACATTCACTTTTAAACCATGTGTGAATGTCTTTCCAACCCCAACCATAGACATCTTTTAAACATATTTTCTACGGAAACAATCTCATTGGGCAACAAGCAAGTGAACAGAAGAAGATAGAGACCCAAACCCACTAAATGAACACAAGACACAATAAAAGGTTCATTCAAGGTAAGTTTGTTAAACTGTATTCATCCTTTCACCACAGTGACTGAATGACTCAGAGAACTGGAGACACACTTGCTGTCACTACACTGTGTCTTGCATTTCAACACCATTACGGTGGAGTTTAGCTTTGGGTGGAGGTGTGTGCAGTGTGGAGGACAGGTGCAGTGATGCACAGCCAACAATAGACCTAACAAAACAATAATCATCTTTAGTTAAGTATTGATTATTTGAATGACTTCAACAGACAGCCCTTATTGTTCCTGGTCTGTTTCCTGGTTTGATCCATGGTGTTTCTGAACGCGATTTTGCCAGATTCGATTTTCTTACCATTTTCCCAACACTGAAGTGTGTCTATGTGTATGTGTGTGTGCGCCTGTGTGTGTCTGTGTCTGTGTGTGTGCGCCTGTGTGTCTGTGTGCTCGCCTGTGTGTGTTTGTGTGCCTGTGTGTGTGTGTGTGTGTGTCTGTGTGCGCGCCTGCGTGTGTGCGTGTCTGTGTGAAAAAAATAAACAATGTTAATTAGTTAAATAAGTCACTTCTCTTCCAAGGCGCGGGCATCAACCAGTAGAAACAGAGTGAAGCATTTGAGCCACTGCAGCATTCAGAGTGGCCGTGTTGCACAATGTTAGACTCTGTGTGGACAATGTATGTGGACAAGTAATTTCCTCTTGACAAATTAAGACCACAGACGTGTGTGTGTGTGTGTGTGTTACAGGAACCATGATGACTTCTAAAAAGGCAGAACCACTTTGCTAGCCGTGGGGGTGGTCAGAATCTTCCATCACCTGAAAACCTTTTCCACAGTGACGGTAACTCTCATCCATCGTATTGATTCTAGTTATTTACACATCGACTCATTCAAAGTGCTCACACATGAATGTGCTCAAATACGAGTGTTCATGCAAACAAGATGCTAATCTGTGTTTAAAGTAGGAAGTAGGAGCCACAGGTTGTCATGAAACCTCTGTGGTTACGGGAGGACCAGAAGTCTGTTTCAGGAAACAAAGGTTTGAAAAAAGGAAGTTTCAAACCCAAACCAAAGTGACACATCATTGAGGCACTTCTCTCTTTCTGGAGACAAAGAACACTTCATAAACCAAATACTCAGACAGAAACATAAGATGAGTCCAAAGAAAATAAATACAAATCTCAGAATGGCCTCTGCTAACACTTCCTAATCTGAAGTATGTTTGGGTGGGGTCTCCAACTGATTATGTTTGGGTGGGGTCACCAACTGATTATGTTTGGGTGGGGTCTCCAACTGACTATGTTTGGTTGGTGTCTACAACTGACTATGTTTGGGTGGGTTCTCAAAGTGCTGTGTGTTTGGGTGATGTCTCTAATTGACTTTGTTTGGGTGGTGTCTCCAACTGACTATGTTTGGGTGGTGTCTCCAACTGACTGTATATTTGGGTGGTGTATCCAACTGACTATGTTTGGGTGGTGTCTCTAACTGACTATGTTTAGGTGGGGTCACCAGCTGACTGTATGGTTGGATGGTGTATACAACTGTCAAACATCACAATGTTAGATGCTGTGGAGACAATGTTAGTGGTTTCCTCTTGACAAGTTAAGACCACACACACACCTTACTTAATAAGTAAGGTGTGTGGGTGTGGGTGTGTGTTGGGTGGGTGTGTGTCACAGGTTAAGTTAAGTAAGGACATAGACAGGGGAGCAGCCTTAAGAGAACTGTGTGTGTGTTTGTGTGTGTGTGTGTGTGTGTGTGTGTGTGTGTTACAGGAACCATGATAAGTTGTAAGAAAGCAGAACCACTGCGCTAGCTGGCAAGGGAGACCACAAAGTGTCAGGAAACAGAAGTTAAGTAGTAAACTCAAACCGAGGTCACGCGATGTGGAGGCACTTCTCTCTTTCTGGAGACAAAGAACACATTTTAAACTAAATAGTCTTACAGAAACTTTATAAGATGAGTCCAAAGAATACAAAAAGGAATGTGTTACTTGATAAAACAAATGTTTTCTCATACTGGCCTCTGCTAACACTTCCTGAATTGAAGTATGTTTGGGTGGGGTCTCCAACTGACAGTATGTTTGGGTCGGGTCACTGACCACTCTAGACATGTCCACTACCTTCTAGTATACAGCTTGACCACTCCTAGACATGTACACTACCTTCTACTATACAGCTTGACCACTCCTAGACATGTCCACTACCTTCTAGTATACAGCTTGACCACTCCTAGACATGTCCACTACCTTCTAGAATACAGCTTGACCACTCCTAGACATGTCCACTACCTTCTATTATACAGCTTGACCACTCCTAGACATGTCCACTACCTTTTAGAATACAGCTTGACCACTCCTAGACATGTCCACTACCTTCTAGAATACAGCTTGACCACTCCTAGACATGTCCACTACCTTCTAGAATACAGCTTGACCACTCCTAGACATGTCCACTACCTTCTAGAATACAGCTTGACCACTCCTAGACATGTCCACTACCTTCTAGTATACAGCTTGACCACTCCTAGACATGTCCACTACCTTCTATTATACAGCTTGACCACTCCTAGACATGACGCTATCTGCTTTATTCTGCCTCTACATGTGTATATGTATCTTAATACGATATAAAATAGAATGTGGTGTGTGTGTGTGTGTGTGTGTGTGCATGCGTGCGTGCATGAGTGTGTGTGTAAAATGATGGCGTCTGATAAGAGTACAAGAAAAACATTTCCTGACAGTGATAGTTCAGATTGTAAGCTGATGATTGGTCAGAATTCAAACATGTGACATTGTTTTTCCAGCTGATATAGCAGAGCTGAAGCCTGAGAGCAGAAGCAGTGGAAGCTGACAGAGAGGAACCATGGACCACATCTATGAACTGGACCCTGGACCCACTGAGGAACCTGAGGACACGTCTTTGGACCAGGAGGAGATCAGGAAGAGAAGATTTGGTAGGTGCACTTTGTAGAGAATTTAAAAGAAATAATCCAGTAAAAAAATGTTTTCATCTACATACATTTAAGATTTACATTTAGCAAACGTTTTTAGCAAAAGTGACCAATCTGATGAACCAGTGACCGCATAGACAGATTTATTCTCCTAAATAACAACATGTGTATGTTCTAGACAAACAACACACATAGACAGATTTATTCTCCTAAATAACAACATGTGTATGTTCTAGACAAACAACACACACAGACAGATTTATTCTCCTAAATAACAACATGTGTATGTTCTAGACAAACAACACACATTTACGTTTCCAGAACAAACGACCTGTGATTACGGCCATGAGTTACGGACTATTACTAGACAACTCAAGTAGTTGTGTATTTCATGATATATGTTGTTATAGATGTGGAACAACTAGACAGAGTGCAGAGTAGCTTTAGGGAGCAGAACACAGATTTAGTATTTTCATTACTTATTATTAGTGGTAGTGCAACATAACATTAGAGTGTCAATTTTTTTAATACACATTTTTGTGTTTTAATGAAGGCTACTCATTCAACTGAAGTGATATCAAGTGAATTTATGGATTCAACACAATTAAATAAAGTTTGTAATTAATATGAACATATCTCAAATATAATTTGAGTATATAAAATGTTCTGTGCGTGCCGTTGTGAATGTTTCTTGAAGATGGGGAGGGATTGTGCAGACTGTAGGGAGAGTGTTTGGACTGTGATTAATAGCCACACAGTATGAATTTATCTGTTTTTACAATGTGTGTGTGTGTGTGTCTCTCACTCCTGAACAGCTCTAAAGTCCCACATCATTGTCACTCTGATCTTCATACTGCTGTGTATTCTCGTAATCTCCGTGCGCCTCTGTGAGTCTAAATCATATCATCCTGAATATAATTACAATAATAATAGTAGTGATTATAAGCTCTGGTTATCACTCATCTCGTCCTGGTTTCTTCAGGTTCAGTGATGCTCATGAAGGAGGAGGCCCCCAGCATCACAGAGTTCCACTCCTCTACCAAGGTGTTGCCCGTGGGCCACACCGCCCAATTCTCCTGCGATGCCGACGGCACGCCGGACCCCACCGTCGAGTGGCTACACAACGGGAGGCCCCTGGAGAGGGACAGCACAGACAACCAATCAGAGCCTGCGGCCTGGGTGGAGAGGGGGTTCCTCTTCGTCAGAGGTGTGAAGTATGGTGTGAACACGGTCTGCTGCATGGCGACCAACAGCGCTGGCTCAGCCAATCACACCGCAGATCTGCTCGTTGTTGGTAAGATCTGGATCCAATGAGAGATGTTTGTTGTTGATGTATTTATAATATTGTTGTTGACGTATTCATAACATTGTTGTTGATATATTCATAACATTGTTGTTGATATATTCATAACATTGTTGTTGATATATTCATAACATTGTTGTTGATGTATTCATAACATTGTTGTTGATATATTCATAACATTGTTGTAAATATATTCATAACATTGTTGTTGATGTATTCATAACATTGTTGTTTATATATTCATAACATTGTTGTTGATGTATTCATAACATTGTTGTTGATATATACTTATGTATATGTATGTGTATGTATGAGTACATGTCTATGTATATATAGTATGTACTTGTATGTATGAGTACATGTCTTTGTATATATTGTTGTCTAGTTTTAATGATCGAGTTGGCTTTTAATTATATGGAACTCTCCTAAGTAAGAATTGAGATCAACACTTCAATTGAGTTGAGATTCCCATGAATTTAATAAGTATAAAACAAGGTCTATCAATAGAATAGTACAAGAACGATATTACAGGTATATCAACTACTCAGTACTGAGCTCTCAACACGTAAGAAGAGACAACGTCACTCGCTCGAGCGCCGCAGGGGTAATACACACATGTCATTTGTCTAGTTGGGGTTTTTAAATGTTGAATTCCCGCCCTTCGGGTGGGATGGCTTTCTTGTCAGTTGCTGGACAGAATAACTGTCGTACTAGTTCTTTATGTCCAAATTAGGAGAAAGTCTCCATTTTCAGTTGGGACGCCTTTATGCGTTGCGTATGGTAAAGCTTGTTCCACGTCGCTTTGTGGTTTTCTGTGTTCTGCTTTTAGATAGTAGTTTTCTATAGGCGTTAGTCTTGATGAACTTTCATTATGAGTCATTTGTCTTATCGTCTGATATTTTGAAACCTGAACTTCAGATAACCCTGTCTACTACAGAGTTTTCGAGGCCTGAACTCGAGCTGACCTTTGTCTCTTCCCCAATACATTTCTCCTTTTTGTAACAGTTTTTTCCGTCTACAATCCCTCTGTGGAGCTCACAAGAGCTCTAAAAAAAGGACGGAAAATTTACCAAATGAAGGGAATCTCAACCAAGTTAATCGCCTGAGGCGGGGATAGGGAAAACCTTTCTGAAGGAGAGGGGAAACCTCCATCCACTCGGATAGCCGAGCACATTCGTCCACCTTTAAGGCTCAAGCAGTTACAATCAAGCCAAAGCGGTTACAATCAAGCCAAAGCGTAACACATTTCATAAGCAATACAAGAGAAAAGGGTACCTCGCCGGAACGGAGAGAGAGAGCTCAATGGGCCCGGAAAATTTTCCGGGGAAAGTCCCGTTTTATTATCCGCTCGCCTCCCCGCTCTGGGTCTGTACCTGGTAAAAGCGGGGAACTAATGACGGGGTATCTAGTCTAGGCCACATCATCACACTCGAGTTTGTGGTCGGGAGCTAATAGGGGCATGGCATACGGGGGAGGGAAGTCATGTTTCTCGATAGCCGAGGTGATGAGCCTATTGGTTAATGAACGTAGGCATGGGATTAGGCAGCACCCGCAGGTGACCAATAAGGAAACAAATATAGCTAGGGAGGTTAGTAGGGAGATTATGACGCCTTTCCAGCTTCCAAACATATTATCCAACCATGCTGTCATCGGGTTGTCTACTCCCGAAAAGTCTTTCATTTCGTTAGAGAGGGCGCGTAGACCATCAAGGGCACGGGTTACTGATCCATCAGGGGCGGTGTTATTCGGTATGAATGTACAACATTTATCGTCGAACATCGCACAGGCCCCTCCTTTTTCGGCTAGTAACATATCCAGCGCCATGCAGTTTTGAATGGCCATAAGTGAGGTGGGCGCTAATTGCTCAGCCAGGCCCTCGACCGCATCACGGGTGAGGTTAGATAGTCTCATAACATTAAAGTGAACATAGTTTATGCGGTCGACATTTTTGCTTGGGGTGACGGGAAATATGGCGGCTATGAGGGGGATGTTTTCGAAGCCCGCGGCAATCTGATTCGCGAGCTTGTACTCGTTTGGTACGCCCCGGGGAATCCCAATTGAGTCGATGTAGGTTGGGCTATTTTTGGTAAGGTCGAACGTGTCTGAGCTTCGTTTTGACCTGGGGTTACGCGGAGGTGGGGTGCGTGGTCCGAGGATTAACAACGGGGTCGCCAATCTAATCATTGCGCACCGTCCTCGCATGTCCGTTGTGATTCTAGGGAGAATTACATTAGGTCCACACAAATAATAGAGGCCTTCTCGTGCCCATGGACCGAGCGTGCGAGACCCATCAGTGTCGATGGTCGCGCACCAGCTGTCATTAATCTGGCCAACGTCAATTTGATATTTGAGCGTGGGGGTTAAGTCGAAACACGTGTAATTCCCTACTTGCCTAGTAACGGCTCCGACCCGGGTGCGATTTGAGGCTGGAGGAAAAAGGCTCGCTAGCGTAGAGCAGTTAGGGGGGGATTTCATTTTGGTTAGCGAAAGCATACATTTATATCCCCAAGAATCACCGGGGTACAAAGGAGCTGGGTCTGTAAAACTGGTCGGGCGGCGACGCACGCGACACATCCCTTCATGTTCAACTCTGATGACGTGGCTTCTAACCAGTTCATCCATAAATTGGGGTCTTTATAACCTGTCTCCATGGCTATTACGTCGTGGGGGTTAAGGTGGCGTAATCAGTGCTCTGTATCGGTGCACTGGTGCGGTCGTTAATATTGACTACGTTAACCGTTGGGGTTGTCGGGGAGGTGACTGTCTGAATTTTTATAAGAGCTAGGGGGTCTTTCCCGGAGATATCTACTCCGATTGTAATGAAGACGTCTGAATTTGAGTGATAGTCGGTTAAGGTAAAGATTAACTTATTGACTCTCTTCCCTGCCCACACTGAGTCATATCCCCGATACATTTTAAGCTTATGAATAATGTGTGATGGGTTACGGTTCCAGCTGCCACTGTTGCCCTTGGTCCACCCTGGCCTGGTGTTCCATTGTGTGTCACGCCAGGAGTGACACCAGGGTCTGGTGGGGTTACTGGTGGTTGTGGGCCAGAGGCACCCATACACGTCGTAGCCCCGCCAGGTAACAGGGTCTCCTGTACAAAGAATAATGTCACACAAGTCAACTGTCCATATTGCATTTTTTCCAATCTCACGTTCCAGTATCAATTTAAACACTCCTGTCTTAGGGTTCATCACAGTTCGTTTCTCCACTCCCGAGGATGGTGGAGAGTTGGGTGGAAGAAAAAGAAACATTAACGTCACCAATATTACTGTCCAGAATGCGAGTCCGGTGATCGTCAGGCTCTGTAGCCCGCCGCCCGGGTTGGGATTGGTGGGTGCCATGGAGCCTTTAGGCTGCTGAGTTGTGGGGCCTCGCCGCTGGGTTCTGGGCAGCTGGGGGTGTTGCTCTCCTGGTGAGTGAGAGATGTAGCAACTTACGCCCCTTGGTCCCTTGGATGGCCACTGAGAACGGAGTGGCCAGGAGTACCTGGAAAGGTCCTCCCCACCTTGGCTCGGGAAACTTTCGACGATGCTGTTTCTCCCACACCCAGTCTCCTGGCTGCAGCGGGGTGTCCGGTTCTGCTGGGGGTGTAACGGTGGTGACCTGTGAGTGCAGGGCTCGAGATGCTAGAGTTAGTGCAGTACAGTAACGAGACAGTTGTTCTTCTAATTGGTCAGTAAGAGGTTCGGCAGGGGTGTAAGGACCCGGCATGGGTCGGCCAGTTATCAGTTCGTAAGGTGATAGTCCGGTGCGTGAATGTGGGTTCCCCCTTGCTGCCAGGAGGGCCAAAGGCAATGCCGACAGCCACGACATTTGTTTCTGGGAGTCGAGAGCTGCAAGTAGGAAGTCTCTGGCTTGTGTGGTGGAGGAGGGGGTGTTGACATGGGTCATTATCTTACCCGTGGTTTCTTTCAGGGTCCTATTGGCCCTCTCTACCAGTCCCTGACTTTGGGGGTGGTAACCCGCTCCAAAGCGGTGTTGGATATCTAGTGCATGTTCTACATCCTGTACCATTTTGCTAGCGAAATGTGTCCCATTGTCTGTATTTGTTCTGTCGGTGGCACGTATGGGGGTGGTCGGAGCCCCTCAGTCGTTTTAGTCTGAGCGGTCGGTCGCGGTTCCTCTTTATATATCGGTTGTATCAGTGTCACTGGTCCTGGGGAAGTCGTCCCTTCAGGGGGTAGTGTCTGTGTCAGGGCGGTGCGAATAACTTCCCATCTATCGAGTCTTTCGAGCATTGCATCGTTCTTTTTGTCAGGCCGGCGGTGACCAGCGGCTGCTTTTATCGCTTGTAGACGGGCTGTCTCTACTTTCACCCATTCACCTACTTTTTGCAAGTCGTTTCTGTCGTAAGGGCCTTTAACAGGGAATAAACCCTTCTGGTACCATATTTTACAATATTTGGGGATGCGTTGCACCCATTTTTCTTGTTCCTTCTTGAGTATACGGATCCCTGATCGCATTAGTCTATTATAGATGTATTCTTTGACCCGAATTAACTGCGCGTCCGCAGTGTCTTTTAGGTTTGCCATGGCGTGCACTTTTTTATGATAGTTTTATCGAATTCACGAGGCTGCCTCTCGTTAGGCCTTTACATTACGCTTGTTTGTACGTTCCGCAAACGTCGAATGCGCGGGGCTGCCTCTCGTCAGGCTTAAATTGTAAAGGTTTTTTTTTTTTAAATCTACAAAATTAAAAAATTGAAAATTGAAAATTGAAAATTAAAAATTGAAAAATGAAACTTGAAAAATTGAAGAATAAATTTTTTTTTTTTAATTTAAGAATTACAAAATTTGATTTAAAAATTAAAAATAAAAATAAAGAAAAATCAAAAATTAAAAGATTCAAAAAGTACAATATCATCATATTAAAATACTTAGATATTAAAATATGAAAACATTAAAATTAAAAATTTCAAATTCAAAAAATAAGATTATTTTATTTATTTTTATCTATTTATTTGTCTGAAATACTACTATTAGTTATTATTATTATTATTATTATTATAATCTATTTTATATTTTATTTATCTGCAGTGCTATTATTATTTGTTATTATTAGAAATGTATCTATTTCATTATCATTAGTTTTTGAGACTATTTTCGTCCGACATCGTTGGTGTTACTAGGTATATGTATACGCGGGGCTGTCTCCCGTCAGGCCTCTTCTTTTTTATTTTATTTTATTTATTTTTTCCGAATACTCTCGTCCGGTATTCTTGCTTAAGCCTTCTTTTTTATTTTATTTTATTTATTTTTTCCGAATACTCTCGTCCGGTATTCTTGCTTAAGCCTTCTTTTTTTATTTTATTTTATTTATTTTTTCCGAATACTCTCGTCCGGTATTCTTGCTTAAGCCTTCTTTTTATTTTTTTTTTTTTTTTTTTTTTTTTTTTTGAATACTCTCGTCCGGTATTCTTGCTTAAGTCTTCTTTTTTATTTTATTTTATTTATTTTTTCCGAATACTCTCGTCCGGTATTCTTGCTTAAGCTGTTACACATTAAAGGAATACTCTCGTCCGGTATCCTTGACTTGAACAAGTATGCGCAAAAAGGACTACTCTCGTCCGGTAGCCTTATCCATTACACATTAAAGGAATACTCTCGTCCGGTATCCTTGTCTTGAACAAGTACACATTACAGGCCTACTCTCGTCCGGTAGCCTTAAATAATTACATGTATTTACGGGGCTGCCTCCCGCCAGGCTTTAATTTCCGGGAATACTCGAAGTATCGTAATCCAATTGTTACATGTATTGACGGGGCTGCCTCCCGCCCGGCTTTTGACTTGTCTTGTATTCGAATACTCTCGTCCGGTATTCTTGTCTTAAATAATTACATGTTATCCCCTAACCGTCACTGACGCGGGTTTACGACATGAACTACATAAGGCATACAACACAATCAAAGCAATGTAATATCGTTCTTTTAATGTAAGATGAATTCCTCACGAAAGTCGACAGAAAGGCCGTCACTCACCCGCGTCTCTTCCTACAAGACTATGTCCTATTGATCTAATTTAAATCCCGTCTATAATAAGGGATTGTCCTATGCAGTTTTAGTCCATTTTCCTAAAGACAAGGTTACTGCTTACCTATCAGACGGGGCCCACTGAAGAGACGCGTCGGTGTTGTGGTCCTTCCGATCGTCTAGGAGGTGGGTGGAGGTTCCGTGGTCCAACTCGGTTCGTCCCTTGGGACCGAATCCCGGACGAGCCCCCAATTGTTGTCTAGTTTTAATGATCGAGTTGGCTTATAATTAAATGGAACCCTCCTAAGTAAAAATTGAGTTCAACACTTGAATTGAGTTGACGATTCCCGTGGTTTAAAACAAGGTCTATCAATAGAATAGTACAAGAACGATATTACAGGTATATCAACTACTCAGTACTGAGCTCTCAACACGTAAGAAGAGACAACGTCACTCGCTCGAGCGCCGCAGGGCTAATACACACATGTCATTTGTCTAGTTGGGGTTTTTAAATGTTGAATTCCCGCCCTTCGGGTGGGATGGCTTTCTTGTCAGTTGCTGGACAGAATAACTGTCGTACTAGTTCTTTATGTCCAAATTAGGAGAAAGTCTCCATTTTCAGTTGGGACGCCTTTATGCGTATGGTAAAGCTTGTTCCACGTCGCTTTGTGGTTTTCTGTGTTCTGCTTTTAGATAGTAGTTTTCTATAGGCGTTAGTCTTGATGAACTTTCATTATGAGTCATTTGTCTTATCGTCTGATATTTTGAAACCTGAACTTCAGATAACCCTGTCTACTACAGAGTTTTCGAGGCCTGAACTCGAGCTGACCTTTGTCTCTTCCCCAATACATTTCTCCTTTTTGTAACAGTTTTTTCCGTCTACAATATATAGTATGTACGTGTATGTATGAGTACATGTCTATGTATATGTAGTATGTACGTGTATGTATGAGTACATGTCTATGTATATATAGTATGTACGTGTATGTATGAGTACATGTCTATGTATATATAGTATGTACGTGTATGTATGAGTACATGTCTATGTATATATAGTATGTATGTACGTGTATGTATGAGTACATGTCTATGTATATAAAGTATGTACGTGTATGTATGAGTACATGTCTATGTATATATAGTATGTATGAGTACATGTATGTATGAGTACATATCTATGTATGTATAGTATGTACTTGTATGTATGAGTACATGTCTATGTATACATAGCATGTATGAGTACATGTCTATGTATATATAGTATGTACATGTATGTATGAGTACATGTCTATGTATATATAGTATGTACGTGTATGTATGAGTACATGTCTATGTATATATAGTATGTACGTGTATGTATGAGTACATGTCTATGTATTTATAGTATGTACGTGTATGTATGAGTACATGTCTATGTATGTATAGTATGTATGAGTACATGTCTATGTATATATAGTATGTATGATTACATGTCTATGTATATATAGTATGTACGTGTATGTATGAGTACATGTCTATGTATATATAGTATGTACGTGTATGTATGAGTACATGTCTATGTATATATAGTATGTATGTACGTGTATGTATGAGTACATGTCTATGTATATAAAGTATGTACGTGTATGTATGAGTACATGCCTATGTATGTATAATATGTATGAGTACATGTCTAAGTATATATAGTATGTATGAGTACACGTCTATGTATATATAATATGTACGTGTATGTATGAGTACATGTCTATGTATATATAGTATGTATGAACCAGTTCTATGGCTCCAACAGTTAATTTCCAGCCTGTATGTGAGCTCAGCTTGTTCAGTCTGTTGTTCACACAGATGTCCCTTTGAAGGTTGAGTGCAATGTATGTGGATTGGGAAATCCAAAGGTTTCATATCTTGAAAGGTATTACAGGTATTGCTTAGATATTTCATAGGAATAATAAGCTCATCATGCTGAACATTTCGATGTATAATATGTGTATGTAGTGTAAATATTGAGGGAGTGAATGCAGTTTATACGTTTTCCTTGGTTTCAATGTTTTGATTGGGACTGCCACTCACACAGGATTTCTAATTAACTTTAACTTAAATATCTTTAAAACTACATGTATCTTTCAATGTTAATGTTCGAAGAGTAGATGGCACGTGAAAAAGGACAGGAATAAGAAGTATGCAAGAGAACAGTACTAGTGATGATGATGATGATGATGATGATGATGATGATGATGATGAAGAATGGTTCAGCAGCTAATCATGTCTTGTTCTTCCGTCAGATGCCTGTGAATTCACACTGGACCCAAACACAGCCCACAGAGAACTCTCTCTGTCTGAGGACAACAGAAAGGTGACGCTGGTTAGAGAGGACCAGTCGTATCCTGATCACCCAGAGAGATTTGACTCCTCTCACCAGGTGTTGTGTAAAGAGGGTCTGACTGGCCGCTGTTACTGGGAGGTAAAGTGGGTAGGACATGTTGTTGTAGGAGTAACATACAGAGGAATCACAAGGAGAGGATGGGGTGGTGACAGCTGGCTTGGAAGGAACAACAAGTCCTGGAGTCTTGTTTGTTTTGATGATGGTGTTTACTATGTCTGGTACAACGGTATTAGAACAGACATAGGTCTTCCCCCCGCTGGCTCTAAGAGAGTAGGAGTGTATCTGGACTGGCCTGCTGGCACTCTGTCCTTCTACAGAGTGTCCCCAGATGTAGGAGGGTCCTCAGACACACTGACACACATCCACACCTTCCAGTCCACCTTCACCCAGGAGGACCTCCACCCTGCGTTTAGGTTAGGATGGTCTGGTTCCTCAATGTCTCTGTGTCGGTTGTAGGAGAAAAATAAGGCGAACACACGGGACGTACAGTACATAGAAGTATACACACATACATACACACACATACACATTCACATAGTACACACACACATAGTACACACACACATAGTACACACACACATAGTACACACACATAGTACACACACATTGTACACACACATAGTACACATAGTACACACATACACACACACATAGTACACACACAGTACACACACACATATTCATACACACATACACAGTACACGCATAGTACACCCACATAGTACACGCACACAAACACAGTGCACACACACATAGTACAGTACAGTATTATTTTTACTCTTTAATTTACTTAGGTAACTTTTTTAAAGTTTTAATGTAACATACTTTGTTTGTGAATTAAAAATGGAAGGGAGGGAGGGAGGGACGGGGAGAGGGAGAGGGAGAGGGAGGGAGAGGGAGGGAGAGGGAGAGAGAGAGAGAGAGAGAGACTAGTGTGCGTAGTCTTGTGTTTTTTTTCCATGTCATCAGAATAATTATTGAATGTATTTGTGTAATATGTTCTCAGCCAGGGCAACACGTCCCATCAGTTTATAACGCCCTTTACCACAGATCTGAAGGGCTTCGCAGGCCGCTTTATAAACGACGCCCCCTGACCCAATTCCCCCAAAGGGCAGGGAAACCCCCCTAATATTAGGGAAGAAACCTGGAGAAGGAACCCAGAAGAGGGATCCTTCTACAGGGATGTTAGGAGTGCAATAGCAGCCATAAAGGGCAGACGTAATGGTAGCATAACAAGTGCTATCCTAGTGATATACTCTTTCAGTCTCTATCTCTTGTTTCTATATCGCAGCACTTAAAAGCCGATGCTTTGCTCATTTCATGGTTTCTTTCTATGTATTTAAAGGACTCTTGAACTTTTCAGAGAGAGAGAGAGAGAGAGAGAGAGAGAGAGAGAGAGAGAGAGAGAGAGAGAGAGAGAGAGTGAGAGTATTGGCTGTATTTGTCTTCATTGATGTTATTTTGTAAAGATTCAATGTTATTGTGGACGTGTGTGTGGATGATGGCTGGTTGAAGCAGCCTCACCTGGCCTGAGTCAGACTGACTGGACTCTGGGGCTGGGTGAGGCTGCACACCTGTTGCACATTGAGCAATCAATGTGCACAGGTTAAACCAGCCTCCACCACACACACTCAGAGAGAGCTCTCCGGCATGGCAGCATGGAGCACCAGCTGCATGCTTCATTCCATGCAACCGTCACAATAAACCGGTTCAACATCACCACCTTGTGTCCATTGGTCTGGAGGAGCCTGAGGAAAGTCACCTAGGTGGAGTGAGAAAAGCCACCTAGGTGGCGTGTAGTAGGGGACATTGCTACAGTTATTGTGTGTTTTATTTGAAGGGATACATGCTATTTTATATGTTGTTAATGTCTATTGGAAAATATATACATATACATATACAATGTAATATTTGTCTAGTTGCGTTCATCTTGCTCTGCTTATTACAACAATAAATAATTTGGTTTGTAGTAACTCAGTACTTGAGAAGTCTTTTCACTATATACTTTCTTACTCTTCCTCAAGTCATTATCTGATGAATACTTTTACTGCTACTTGAGATATTAATACTTTAAATTAAGTATATACTTGTTATTTACAAAAGCAGGCTGTTATAAATAAGAGGTTATTGACAGTGCTCATTATTCTATATAATTATATTACCTACAATTCTTATCATTACCAATATAAACCCTTATCTTGTTCCATCTTAGTATGTCTTCTATGATCTTAAACTTAGTAACCTATGCTCTTTAGTCAACGTTACCAGAAGAATCTCATAATGCAGAAAGAAACCCGTTCCACGCTGCTTTGAACTCCGGTCCGGTTCTTTCCGGGATGTCTACGGGCCCTTTCGGAGGCCCCGTGACGTCACAACGTCAGCTCCATCTGGGGAGCGGTTATTGTTGGGGTCCGAGAAGGTTCATGAAGCTTCTCGGACACTTGTAGGATAAGGCCACGGTGTGTGGTGCGTTTCATATCCAACATCGCTCAGGATGACACTCCCACTCAGCGACTGTAAAAAAAGAGCATCACAAAGTGGCCGTGGGTCGTAACCATAGGGATAACCCCTCCCCCCCTCCCCTCCCCTCCCCCCCTACCCTCCCCTCCCCCCCTCCCCTCCCTCCCCCCCCCTCCCTCCCCCTACCCCCCGCTGAGTGTTCTCAGCCCAAATCGTACTGTGTTGAACAGAGTCTACTTCCGGGTCTGACGAGGTGAACGACTAATGCGACACACCTGGTTCATACGGCGAGAGGGGGCGTGGCCCGTGGGGGCGGAGAGACAGTTCACTCAGCGTCAACACGACGCTCCGCGCGGTACGGAGGCTGACTGGACTGCGGAGGCTGACGGAGCGGAAGGCTCCAGACTCTTCACGAGGGAACATGGACAGCGAGCGGTGCGAGCGGAAGTGCCGTGTGTCCGGACCTGTACAGCTCACGGCTCCTCCCTCCTCCAGCAACACTCCCCGGTGAAGGGCTCTCCTGCCCATACAGACCTGTGTGTGTGTGTGTGTGTGTGTGTGTGTGTGTGAGTGTGTGTGTGTGTGTGTGTGTGTGTGTGTGTGTGTGTGTGTTGCATCAATATAGACATGATTAAGCTGTATGTGTGTGTGTGTGTGTGTGTGTGTGTGTGTTGCATCAATATAGATATGATTAATCTGTATGTGTGTGTGTGTCTTTCTGAATACCTTCCTGTAACATGTGAATGAAAATCGCCCTGCCTTTTATAGAAACATAACCCATTATAAATTATTACATTACATATACTGTACTGTTCACTGTCTGTTTTCTCCTCAACGCCTTTTATAACCTTTAATGCTAGAACATCAACAGTTGCATTCATGTAGAAATGTTCAAAGGATCCATTTTGATAACACAATAATAATAGTCTATTTCTTTAATTTTAAGCTGATGAATACTGAATAGCATGTTACAATGTTTGTACACTTTACTGATTTGAATAAAGACAAAGTGTGTGTGTGTATGTGTTACATTAATATAGAAAAAAAATGATGATCACCACGATATTAATAAATAAATAAAATAAACGTTGACTTTCTCCCTGTCTCCACACCGGCCATCAACCACCAATCACCGCCCCCTATTCCTCCCCTGGATCTCCGAGCAGCCGGCGCTGGTTCGTGGTTCACTCTGCTCCCGTCAGTGTCTTGGTTCCCGGCTCTAGAGTACTGGTCCTTTCCCTGTTCCTGCCTTGTGACCCGTTCTCTCCCTTTGCCTCGCTGTCCGCCTGATTTCCTGCCCGTTGCCGGACCCTGCCTGTCTGACCGCTCGCTGCCTGCTTAGCCCCCCGGCTTGCCTGTTTCTCGCTCCCAGTAAACTCCCTTTGTACCTCTCCGCCTCCCTGTGTCGAGCGTTTGGGGCCCCTCGCTCTGTTCCGCGTGTATCCCTTTAAATAAAACAACACACAATGACACATTACATCTTTACAAAATAACATGAATGAAGGCAAATACAGCCACAAGAAATCTCTCTCTCTCTCTCTCTCTCTCTCTCTCTCTCTCTCTCTCTCTCTCCCTCCGTTGGTTCACAGTGGAAAATAATTGAATAGTTGCACAATAACTTCTCTAAAATGGAGAGATGTAGTGGTTATTTGCGACTGGAACAGGGATTCATCAGCGTGGATCGACGCTGGTTTCCGAATATTATTCATCCAGCCCCGATGCAATATTCAACAAAAGAAGAAGAGAGAACAGATGTGTTTATTGCCGCTACGCTCGCTGCAGGAACGCGCCCCGGCGTGCACGCGCACAGTGCACACACGAGCAGCAGAGCTGTGAGAGCAGCAGACAGCGGATTCAGAGTAGGAAGTAGAGGAAGCAGCGCTCCGGGTTTGGGGTGTGTGTGGGTGTGTGTGTGTGGGTGTGGGTATGTGTGTGTGTGTGTGTGTGTGTGTGGGTGTGGGTGTGGGTGTGGGTGTGTGAGTGTGTGTGTGTGTGTGTGTGTGTGTGTTACGTGGTATGGGCAAGGAGGGAACTGGGATTGGGCCTACGTTTCTTGACCTCAGGGTTCAGAGGAGAAACTAGCATCATAGAGCCAGAGACTAGGGTCATGGGGTCAAGGTCCCTCTGTCATGGGGGAGGTTGTTAGAGTCATCCAATATTAGCCTGGTTATAGAGCTTTCTAACACTAGTAGCTTACAAGAGCGAAAAATAAAAGATTTAACCACAGCCATAAGTAACTGGTTCACCATGTTCCATGCATTTTAAGCTCCCTAGTTTCTGCCCCAGTTTGTCGGTTCAATGTTTGTTGTAGGTTTGTCTCTGTCTGCCTGTTGACATGAAGTAAAGCTTCCATTTGCACCTAACCCTCTGAGTCTGATGTCAGCATTTGGGTTCACCTCCCTGCACAAGCCGTGACACACTCACTGTTTTAAGATGCCTCCACCAAATGCTAATATATACACATATATTAACCCCCCTCCCTGCTTCACTCTGTTTCTACTGGTTGATGCCTGCGCATTGGAAGAGAAGTGACTTATTTAACTAATTAGCATTGTTTATTTAACACGCACACACACACACACACACACACACACACACACACACAGCAGGGTTGTTTTAAGTGCAAAATTGGCAAACTATAACAAAATATATATGTATAAAAATATATAAACATTTAAATAAGAAAAATACATAAAATATATACAGACTGTACAAAGGATACAGAATATATAGTTTAGTCTCTTTTTAAAATGCAGCTGTACAGTTGCGCAGGAATGTGCAAAATATGACCATCGAATGTCACTTTACCGAACACACACACACACACACACACACACACACACACACACATACACAACCCAAACCCGGAACGCTGCTTCCTCTACTTCCTCTCTCTCTACTTAGAGCGAGAGAGGGAGAGAGGGAGAGAGAGAGAGAGAGGGAGAGAGGGAGAGAGAGATAGAGAGAGAGAAAGAGAGAGAGAGAGATTGCTATGGCTGTTTTTGCCTTCATGTTATTTTGTAAAGATTTAATGTGCTATTGTGTGTTGTTTTATTTAAAGGAATACATGCTATTTTATATGTTGTTGATGTCTATTGGACAAGAATATACAATGTAATATTTGTCTATTTACGTTCATCTTGCTCTGCTTCTTAACACAATAAATTATTTTGTATGAAGTAACTCAGTACTTGAGTAATATTTTCACTAGATACTTTCTTACTCTTCCTCAAGCCATTATCTGATGACTACTTTTACTCATGTGATATTGTTTTGAATATTGTGGAGCCAATCTCAATATTGTGTTAAGTAGTGTAGTCCTACTCTATATTTGAGAGGATCACTCGTATGAGAGGGACATGAAACGACCTTCAAGGTGATTTAAAACTGCCAGGACCGTCTCAACACAAATCAATGGTGATGACGTAGGGTTCATGCTTTTCAGTTCAGCCAGTTGCACTGACGTCATCTAACCAGCAGATGGTGCTACGGTGCACCTTTTTCTAGTGTTTCAAAACGGACCTCATATCAAATCAATTGGTTTAATACTCTCAAGACGTTTAAATGATTAATGTAGGCCTATAGCTTCATTCTCCACGGTACTAGCTGGAGTTGAATGAAACAGACATAACTGCATAATACAGCAGTGTTGAAATTTAACAAACTGTAGGCCTGGAAACAACTATGTTCATGTATTTAGTCATCAGTATTTTTTTATATTGTGGTGATTATCGTTTTGCTGATCTAATGCACACACACACACACACGCACACACACGCACACACACACGCACACACACAAACACACACACACCCCAAACCCGGAGCGCTGCTTCCTCTACTTCCTACTCTGACTGAATCCGCTGTCTGCTGCTCTCATAGCTCTGGTGCTCGTGTGTGCACTGTGCGCGTGCACGCCGGGGCGCGTTCCTGCAGCGAGCGTAGCGGCAATAAACACATCTGTTCTCACTTATTTTGTTGTGTTGGGGTGGTTTTGGTGTTGGGGTTGGGGTGGTGTTCGTGTTGGGGTGGTGTTGCGGTAATGTTGGTGTATTGGTGGTGTTTGGGTGGAGTTGTGGTGGGTGTTGTGGTGGTATTGTTGTTGGGGTGGTGTTTGTGTTGCGGTGATATTGTTGTTGGGGTGGTGTGGTGTTGGGGTGATGTTGGGTTGGTGTTAGGTTGGTGTTAGGGTGGTGTTGGGGTGGTGTTGTGTTGGTTTGGTGTTGGGGTGGTGATGGTGTTGGGGTGGTGTTGGTGTTGGGGTGGTGTTGCGGTAGTGTTTGGGTTGGGGTGGTGGTTTTTGGGTGGAGTTGGGATGGTCTTGGGTGGTGTTGGGGTTGGGGTAGTGTTGGGGTTGTGTTGGTGTTAGGTTGGTGTTGGGGTGGTGTTGGGGGGATGTTGGTGTTGCGGCGGTGTGGTGTTGGGTTTATGTTGGAGTGATATTGGTGTTGGGGTGTTGTTAATGTTGGGGTGGTGTTGGTTTTGGGGTGGTGTTGGTGTGGTGTTGGGGTGGTGTTAGGGTGGTGTTGAAATGGTGTTGGTGTTGGGGTGGTGTTGTGGTAGTGTTTGTGTTGGGGTGGTGTTGGTGTTGGTGTGGTGTTGGTGTTGGGGTGGTGGTGGTGTTGAAGTTTTGTCGGTGTTGGGGTGGTGTTAGTGTTGGGGCAGTGTAGTGTTGGGGTGGAGTTGGGGTGGTGTTGGGGTGGTGTTGTCGTGGTGTTGGTGTTGTGGTGATGTTTTGTTGGGGCGGTGTGGTGGGGCGATGTGGTGTTGGGGTTATGTTGGGGTGGTGTTGGGTTGATGTTGGTGTTGGGGTGGAGTGGTGTTGGGGTGATGTTGGGGTGGTGTTTCGGTAGTGTTGGTGTTGGGGTGGTGTTGGGTTGGTATGTTGCTGGGGTTGTGTTAATGTGGGGGTGGTGTGGATTTGGGTTGGTGTCGGGTTGGTGTTGGTGTTGGGATGGTGTTAATGTTGTGGTGTTGGTGTTGGTTGGTGTTGAGGTGGAGTTGGGGGGGAGTTTGTGTTGCGGTGGTGTTGGTTTTGGGGTGGTGTTGGGGTTGTGGTGGGTGTTGTGGTGGTGTTGGTGTTGGGGTGGTGTTGGTGTTGCGGTGATATTGTTGTTGGGGTGGTGTGGTGTTGGGGTGATGTTGGGTAGGTGTTAGGTTGGTGTTAGGGTAGTGTTGGGGTGGTGTGGTGTTGGTATGGTGTTGGGGTGGTGTTAATGTTGGGGTGGTGTGGATGTGGGTTGGTGTTGTGGTGGTGGTGGGGTACTGTTGGGAGGTGTCGGTGTTAAGGTCATGTTGGGATGGTATTGGGGTGGTGTTGGGGTTGTTTTGAATGGGGTTGGTGTTGGGGTGGTGTTAGTGTTGGGGTGGAGTTGGGGTGGTGTTGGGGTGGTGTTGTTGTTGGGATGGGGCGATTTTGGGATGGTGTTGGGGTGGAGTTGGGGTGGTGTTGGGGTGGTCTTGGTGTTGGGTGGTGTTTGAGTGGTGTTGGTGTTGGGGTGGTATGGTGTTGGAGTGGTGTTGGGGTGGTGCTGGTGATGGGTTGGTGTGGGTGTTGGGGTGGTGTTTGGATGGTGTTGGGGTTGGGGTGGTGTTGCGGTGGTGATGGGGTTAGGTTGGTGTTGGGGAGGTGTTTGGATGGTGTTGGGGTTGGGGTGGTGTTGCGGTGGTGATGGGTTTAGGGTTGTGTTGGGGTGGTGTTGGGGTTGGTTTGGTTTTGGGGTTGGGGTTTGGGTTATTATGGGTTGGTGTTGGGGTGGTGTTGGGGATGGGGTGGGGGTTTGTGTTGGATTGATATTGGTGTTGGTGTGGTGTTGGGGTGTTGTTGGGGTTGGAGAGGTTTTGGGGTGGAGTTGAGTTGGTGTTGGTGTTGGGGTGGTGTTGGAGTGGTGTTGGTGTTTGGTTGGTGTGGTGTTGGGGTGGTGTTGGTGTTGGTTTGGTGTTGGGGTGGTGTTAGGGTGGTGTTTAAATGGTGTTGGTTTTGGGGTGATGTTGGGGTTGTGGTGGTGGTGTTGAAGTGGTGTTGGTGTTGGGGTGGTGTTGGGGTGGTGTTTGGGTGGTGTTGGTGTTGGGGTGGTATTTGGGTGGTGTTGGGTTGGTGTTAGGGTGGTGTTGGTGTTGGGGCGATGTTGGGATGGAGTGGTGTTGGGGTGATGTTGGGGTGGTGTTTGGGTGGTGTTGGTGTTGGGGTGGTGTTGGGTTGGTGTTGGGTTGGTGTTAGGGTGGTGTTGGTTTTGGGTTGGTGTTGTGTTGGTATGGTGCTGGGGTGGTGTTAATGTGGGGGTGGTGTTGATTTGGGTTGGTGTTGGGGTGGTGTTGGTGTTGGGATGGTGTTAATGTTGTGGTGGTATTGTGGTGGTGTTGGGAGGTTTCGGTGTTAAGGTCGTATTGGGATGGTATTGGGGTGGTGTTGGTGTTGGGATGGGGGTGGTGTTGGGGTTGTTTTGGGATGGTGTTGGTGTTGGGGTGGTGTTGGGGTGGTATTGGGTTGGTGTTGGGGTGACCTGGAAGCGGAATCTGCTACTGAATGACCTGTCTCTGTACTGTCTAACCCCTACCTGCTCCTTAATGACCTGTCTCTGTACTGTCTAACCCCTACCTGCTCCTTAACGACCTGTCTTTGTACTGTCTAACCCCTACCTGCTCCTTAATGACCTGTCTCTGTACTGTCTAACCTCTACCTGCTCCTTAACGACCTGTCTCTGTACTGTCTAACCCCTACACAAACAAAACCCCAACACTACCCCACATCACCCCAACACCAACACGACCCCAACACAACCCCAACACCAACACCACCTCAACACCAACCAAACACCACCCAATCAACACCATCCCAACACCAACACCACCCCAACCCCAACACCACCCCCACCCCAACACCAACACCACCCTAACACCACCCCAATACCAACCCAACCCCAACACCACCCCAAAACCACCCCAACACAACACCACCCCAACCCCAACACCACCCCCACCCCAACACCAAAACCACCCTAACACCACCCTAAAACCAACTCCTCCCTAACACTACCCCAACCACAACACCACCCCAACACCACCCCAACTCCAACATCCTTAGACATGGTTAAAGGTATAATGTAACATTTCAACATTACATTTTCTAAAAACATGTCTAACTTAATTACCTACATTTAATCATCTAACCTGCTAAAATAAGCAATTTATCAAACGTAATTTAGAAAGCCAAAGTAGCTTGTAGCTACTCACACTACTGCTACTAATCCTAGAAATGCTTGCAAACTGCATCTTGTTGTCTTGTTACTGGCACTTGTTTTAAATAAGCGACTATTCTTAACATATTAGAAGTCTTTGGATATTAAAAAAAATATTATCTAGGGTGGTGGTTTGCCACTGCTGGCACTATTATCATGCTTATAATATAATAAACAGACTTCCCTTTGATTGGTTGAAATGTTAATGAGTTGTTTTAATTACTAGCTAGGGCCTTCTCCTTCTCTGTCTGCCTCTGTACCTTCCTCTTCAATTTGATATGCAAAGATATTCAATGGGAAAGAAATATATGGTGGTATTTCTTCCTCCATGTATTCAGTATAAATTGGTAATAAGTACCATTTTAGAATTTAGAATTTACCTTTTTCAATTATTTGTAATTCTAAGTAAAACATAAATTTTTCAAACTCAGATATCAGATGTGTAACTTACTTAAAAATGATTATGGCCCCACTGCTACGTACCTTGCCCTGACGTCAGCCTCTACAGATCACTTTGCACTGGCTTGAACAGGGGCATGTGAAGGGCAATGGATATTTGCTAACAGTATTTGACTAGACTATTAGGTATGGCACTAGGAATACTGACGACCTGACCGTGGCATTGCTAATTTTACTGTCCAACCTCCTTGATGAGTATGCAGCGAGCCATTAGCCAAATGAAATGCCTCACACTTTGTGTGAGACACGTCAACACGTTGCACAAAGGATGAAGGGACATCTATGTGTTATATACCCTTAAATTGAGTTTCACATGGACAGGGCGAAGCCATTGTTATGTCTGACACTTCACCATATGGTACCTTTGGGAGTTGTGCTTAATCTTACATTTTATTAAATCAGTTAACGATAATCATGAGGCTGTTTTGGTGCCCCGCCTGCTCTTCCTTCATTGAAGGACAGTGACTGGTTGCAAACATTATTTGAATAGACTATTAGGTATGGCACTAAGTATACTGGCGACCGGACCGTGGCATTGCTCATTTTAGTGTCTGAGCCCCGGACGCGTCTGCCTCACACTTTGTGTCTCACACTTTCTGTGAGACTCGTCAATGCCTTGTAAGAACCCTAATGTTTGCAAAGAAGAGCCTTTGGATTACTTAAGTCTTTTCAAGTTTATCTTGTGCTGATCCTAGATTCAGACGCTTCATTCATACAGAAGGACCTACAGACTCTGCCGGTGAGTACCGTCTTCAAGTCAGAGAGACAAACTATTTAAAGATTTTTTATATTGCTCTGTTATGGTAGACTCCTCATTTCTGGACACCTAAGATGAATGTAATTTGTGTATTACTTATAGCTCCATCTCAAATTATCTATTCGTTTTCACTTTTAATAGAATGTAGAATGTATAATTTCAGATATTCTTACAGATATACAAAATATATAACATAGGTCTCGTCGTATTAAGATAATTCAATGATGATGATGGTTAATTCTAACCATCTAACCAGCTAAAATAATCAATTTATCAAACGTAATTTAGAAAGCCAAAGTGTGAGTATCTCACTTTGAAAGTCTTTGATAAACCTAGGCTCCTAGAAATGCTTGTACTTATACACATGGTATCATCAGGTCGTATCCCTTTATTGGTACCACTAAACCACATTGTGTAGGGTAGTGGTTTGCCACTGCTGGCACTAATATCATGCTGATAATATAATAAACAGACTTCCCTTTGATTGGTTGAGATGTCAATGAGTTGTTTTAATTACTAGCTATGGCCTTGTCCTTCTCTGTCTGCCTCTCTACCTTCCTCTTCAATTTGATGTGCAAAGATATTCAATGGGAAAGAAATACATGGTGGTATTTCTTCCTCCATGTATTCAGTATAAATTGGTAATAAGTACCATTTTAGAACTTTTTCAATTATGTGTAATTCTAAGTAAAACATTAATTTTTCAAGCTCAGATATCATATGTGTAACTTACTTAAAAATGATTATGGTCCCACTGCTACGTACCTTGCCCTGACGTCTGTCTCTACAGATCACTTTGCACCAGCTTGAACAGGGGCAGGTGAAGGTCAATGGATATTTGCTAACATTATTTGAATAGACCATTAGCTATGGCACTAAGTATACTGACGACCGGACCGTGGCATTGCTCATTTTACTGTCTAACCTCCTTGACGCGTAAGCAGCAAGCCATTAGCCAATTGAAAGGCCTCACACTTTGTGTGAGACACGTCAACACGTTGCACAAAGGATGAAGGGAAATCTATGTGTTATTTACCCTTAAATTGAGTTTCACATGGACAGGGCGAAGCCATTGTTATGTCTGACACTTCACCATATGGTACCTTTGGGAGTTGTGCTTAATCTTACATTTTATTAAATCAGTTAACGATAATCATGAGGCTGTTTTGGTGCCCTGCCTGCACCAGTGGATATTTGCAAACATTATTTGAATAGACTATTAGGTATGGCACTAAGTATACTGGCGACCGGACCGCGACATTGCTCATTTTAGTGTCTGAGCCCCGGACGCGTCTGCCTCACACTTTGTGTCTCACACTTTCTGTGAGACTCGTCAATGCCTTGTAAGAACCCTAATGTTTGCAAAGAAGAGCCTTTGGATTACTTAAGTTTTTTCAAGTTTATCTTGTGCTGATCCTAGAATCAGACGCTTCATTCATACAGAAGGACCTACTGACTCTGCCGGTGAGTACCATCTTCAAGTCAGAGAGACAAACTATTTTAGGATTTTATTGTATTACTCTGTAATGGTAGACTCCTCATTTTTGGACTCCTAAGATTAATGTATTATGTCAATTACTTATAGCTCCATTCCTAAGGATCTGTTTGTTTCCACTTTCAATAGAATGTTGTATGTACAGTTTAATTAATTATTAAGTATAATTGTATGTATGAATGTATACCTAGTGTAACTGCCTCTGTCACGTTGGTTTGTTTTAGGTATTTGCACTTTTTATTATTTAATTTATTTTGAATTGTACGGTACAACAAGACGGAACTAATTCTTGGTTCCGCCCGGAGTGTTGTAACCCGGGCTCCTTTTAGCGACCCTAAGGGAAACTTGACCGCATGGGCGAATTATTTTCCACTGTTAGCGTGTTCAAGTGCATACTTACCGAAGAAGTTAAAGGACATTAAAAGGATGTTTAGCACCTCTGGGACAAGCCGCAATGAGGTTCGTTAACTAGTTACTTTGCTGAGAGTGTTTGTGTTTACATGCGTCATTTTTGGTGTGAAATGTGCATGGAGTGTCTAGTTGTGAGTTGATTGTAGCGCCGAATGTGTCACACATGCACACGGCGTTATTTTTGTTAATGTATTTTTTCTTTTTCTTTAACCCAGTTCTCACGGGTTGAACAGCAATAAAACCCTGTATATAAATCAAGATCTCATGCCTCATGCGTGTCACCGGAGGAGCTACAGTGAGAACTCATCTGCTCTGCATGAGTAGACGAGGAAGACAGTACCAAAGAGCCGTGGTCCATGGACAAGAAGGGACATCTCTACATCCAAGAGTGGCATCTACAGAAGAATCCAGGCCCCTTACCATGAATCCAGCTGATGCAAAGAAGCTTAAACTATTTCCCACAAGAGACTGACACATTTTTGCCTTCATATTCATACGGTATGGTTGTGTGTATGTTTAAGTGTTAACTAAGCTACAACCAAGAGACTGAATTTGCATTTCATAGAACAACGTGATATTGATTTGTGTGAAGGAGAAGTGAATATGTTCTAAAAAATATTAGTGGTAAATTTAAGTACACCAAGTAACAATGTCAGATTCTAGTGTTACCTCTGAGAGACAGCAGGTTAATGTAGGTGAAAGTATAGACCAGCAGTGTATAGACATGCAACCACAGGCTACTGAAGGCACAAGAGCTAATGTCCACACTTCCTCACAAGAACCACGAAGGAGCCAAAGAGACCGAAAGTTAACGGAAAAATGCCAAGAACTGAACAATGAGCAAATAAGAAGATTTGCTCACTGTTTCACTGTGAGTTATGAGGAGTGGAAGGCTATTGCTAAAGACGCCAAGCAAGCTTTGAGTGGACAATGCTCAAACAACCTGCTACATGAACACATAAGCAAAATAAGTGCTGCCTCAGAGAATCTGAACATTGCCTATGATGAGTTAAGGCGCATAGACAACCTTGACCATGACACACGTCGCAAAATTGACACCTGTGATGCAGTAACCAGGAAGATCATCCAAACTGCAAAGGATCGTTTGGAGTCAGCAGATAACGGTGGAGGAGATGAACAACGAAGTAACAGGGCGACATCGTCTATATTCAAGTCTGTAGCCTCAGACAAGATAAGTATCAAATCCGAATGCACTAAGTCCTCTCATGCTCAAAGCAGCTCCAGACATTCAAGTCGGATTTCTGTAAGCAGACAAGAGGCCGCTGCTGAAGTTGCTGCCAATGAAGCTACTCTAGAAGTACTACTAGAACAAGAGTGTTGCATGGAGGAATTGGAAAGGCTTGAAGCTGAAGCTGCAGAGAGACAAAAGGTGCTAGATGCAAAGCGGAGACAACTGGAGCGACTAGAAACAGTTAAAAGGTTAAAGGCTGCTAAGGCACGTCAGCGAGTGTATGATCAGAGTGAGTGCTCAGATAAAGAAATAAGCAGTCTACTCCATCAAAGTGTCTGTATGAAGGAAAAGGAAGAAGTTATACATGAAAATAATCTGTTGCAGCACCATTCTCCATCACAAGACTGGGCACATTCAAAGCAGGATGACAGCACAGCAGCTCTTGTTAGAGCACTTGCAGAGTCCATCAGTGCAAGTCGTCTTCCTATACCTGAACCAACCATATTCAATGGCGACCCACTCAGATTCAATGACTGGAAGGTTTCATTTCAGACACTCATTGATCGGAAAAACATTCCAGCCGAAGAAAAGATATATTACTTGCGAAAGTATGTGGGTGGACCTGCTAAAAAGGCTATAGAGAGCTACTTCCTGCTTGGTTCTGAGTCAGCCTATCACGCAGCATGGAGGATTCTTGAGGAAAGATATGGAAATCCATTCCTCATAGCCAAAGCATTCAGAGATAAGCTGGAGGCATGGCCCAAGATAAGCTCCAAAGGCAGTATCGAACTTCAAGAGTTTGCTGATTTTCTTCGGAGCTGTGAGGCTGCTATGACTCAGATCAGAGGCCTCGAAGTACTTAATGACTGCAATGAGAACCAGAAGTTACTTGCAAAGCTTCCAGACTGGCTGACCTCGAGATGGAACAGAAAGGTCATAGAAGTGGAGGAAGAAAGTCACACATTCCCAAGCTTCCAGCAGTTTGTAAAGTTTCTCACACGTGAAGCTAAGATTGCTAACCACCCAATAACATCTCTCCATGCTCTGAAACCTGCTGAAGATGAGCAGATCAAGGTTTTAAAGAACAGAGCTCTCGGAGCAAAGGTACTAGCAACTAACTCAGATGAAAAGGCTTCCTCCACAAGCTGTGTTTTTTGTGAGAAGTCAGGTCACAGTCTACACAAGTGTTGGAAATTTATGAATAAAACCATCTCTGAGCGAGTCAAGTTTGTTCAAGGGATGAAGCTGTGCTTTGGCTGTCTGAAGCCTGGCCATCGCTCAAAGGAGTGTGAAAATAGAAGGATCTGTGATACTTGTGAGAAAGGACATCCAACCTGCCTACACGATAATCGCAGCAAAGAAAGAGGAATGTCAACAAGGACTGATGGAGAAATGGAGAGTGACAAGTCAAGAGAAGGAACGACAGATCGTTCACAAGAGAGGGTGACAAAACCACCACGCGAGGTAACATCTAACAGAGTTATCCAGAATGTTAAAGGCACCCATACATCCTCAGTCATTCCTGTGTGGTTGTCCACTACAAGTAAGCCAAATCATGAAGTTCTTGTGTACGCTCTTCTCGATACACAGAGTGACACGACCTTCATCCTTGAAGAGACAGCAAAGGCACTTCACACTAAAAATGAACCAGTCCAGTTAAAGCTCTCCACAATGACTTCAAGAAATACAGTGGTGCCTAGCAGAAGGCTGACTGATCTACAAATAAGAGGATTCCACTCCGATAAGATAATCGACCTGCCAGTAACCTACTCAAGAGAATTCATCCCTGCAAATAGAGATCATATTCCCACACCAGAGACTGCCAAGGCATGGTCTCATCTTGAGCACATTGCAGATGAAATTACTCCTCTGCAGAGCTGTGACATCGGTCTACTAATTGGCTACAACTGTCCTCAAGCTCTTGTACCAAGACAAGTGGTTGCTGGAGAAGAAAATGAGCCCTTTGCTCAGAGAACAGACTTGGGTTGGAGTGTAGTCGGCTATGGCAACCCATGTCTTGAGTTTGGAGATGCCTTTGGAATAAGCCATCAAGTCATTGTGAAGCAAGTGACATCAGTTCTTCCAAATCTCCCAAACGAAGTGCACTATGTCTGCAGAACACAGATCAAAGAAGCAGTCCTTCCAACAGATGTCATCAAGGGGTTGGAATCTGACTTTGTAGAAAGAGCTTCAGAAGACAACCCAGCTGACCACGCCTCAAGGGGTGTCACAGCAGAACAATTCACAGCCTCTAATTGGTTCACAGGTCCAGACCTTCTTTGGCAAAAAGAGCTACCAACTGGAGTTGTCATGGTGGGAGAGATCGAGAGCAGTGACTCAGAGGTCAAGAAAGCTCAGGTTCATGACACTCAGGCAGAAGAAGCAAAAACAATTTTAGATCGTCTACACAAGTTCTCAGACTGGGCAAGAATGGTGAAGGCTGTTGCCAGACTCAAGCGCCGTGCTAAGGAAATCAAAGGACTTAAGCCAAAGTCCTGTGAGTCCTCGAACTTGGAGGAAAGGAAAGAGGCGGAGCTGACCATAATCAAGATGGTCCAGGAAGCAACCTTCTCTCAAGAAATTCAACGCCTTAGACATTACAAGGAGAAAAAGGTCAAAGACAAGCCAGGCGCAGAGTTCAACTCTTAACCAACGACTTTTGGGTACGATGGAAAAAGGAGTATCTCCTGAATCTCCAACACAGACAGAAGTGGACCAAAGATCGCAGAAATGCTAAGGTCGGTGACATTGTTCTGTTACAAGATGCTGCCGCACCACGAAACCAATGGAAGCTAGCAAGAGTCATCGAGGTGTATCCTGGAAGTGACGAAAGAGTGAGGAGACTCAAGTTACTCATCAGTGACTCCTCCCTGGATGGAAGAGGAAAGCATACAGCCAAACCTGTTTACCTGGAGAGACCCATTCAGAAAACAGTTACATTGCTAGAAGCAGACTGATGGTTCTATCATACACTCACACAAAGTTTATTAGTTGTTTATTAGGACAGAGTTTAATTTAATTCATGCAGTAGGTTTGCCTCCGAGTTTAAGAAATCACTCGTGATTTGGTGGGAGTGTAACTGCCTCTGTCACGTTGGTTTGTTTTAGGTATTTGCACTTTTTATTATTTAATTTATTTTGAATTGTACGGTACAACAAGACGGAACTAATTCTTGGTTCCGCCCGGAGTGTTGTAACCCGGGCTCCTTTTAGCGACCCTAAGGGAAACTTGACCGCATGGGCGAATTATTTTCCACTGTTAGCGTGTTCAAGTGCATACTTACCGAAGAAGTTAAAGGACATTAAAAGGATGTTTAGCACCTCTGGGACAAGCCGCAATGAGGTTCGTTAACTAGTTACTTTGCTGAGAGTGTTTGTGTTTACATGCGTCATTTTTGGTGTGAAATGTGCATGGAGTGTCTAGTTGTGAGTTGATTGTAGCGCCGAATGTGTGACACATGCACACGGCGTTATTTTTGTTAATGTATTTTTTCTTTTTCTTTAACCCAGTTCTCACGGGTTGAACAGCAATAAAACCCTGTATATAAATCAAGATCTCATGCCTCATGCGTGTCACCGGAGGAGCTACACCTAGTAGCTAGTATTATATATTGTCTGGGCATATTGTTTCTCCAGAACCATGGGGTCCAGTCGTCTCATCTGCAGTTTCATTGGTAGGTATTCCACACAGCACTACAGTATTTATCATTATCCTGTTCATTATGTTGAATTAATAAAAATGAACCTGCCATAACTTTTGAAAGTTGACCTCCTGCTATGTTATTGTGATCATGGGTGTGTAAGATTCCTACCACGAATAGTTTGAATATTTCATTGATTCAATGGTTGCAGGATATATGCTCGTTAATATTGGCTGAAATTAGCTGAAATATTTATTTTATGAATTAAATAATATTTTCTCATCACCAGGTGTTGTGATCCTCCTGTGGAAGTCACCTGGATTTTCAGGTATTTCTATGTGCCACATTTAGCGGCCGATGACTAGTTATAATTATTATTATAAGTATTTCAATGTATTTTGAACACTAGAATGCAACTTGACAAACTATTCTGTGGTTCCACTCTCCATTAAGCTGCATCCCGCATTAACCTGGCGTTGAGCGGCAAGGCTATTCAGTCTTCAACCGGTTCAGGCGGGCTGGCTGAACGCGCCATCGATGGGAACACCGACCCTCAGTGGGAGCACAACAGCTGCACCCATACCCAGTACCAGGCCAAACCATGGTGGAGGCTGGAGCTGCCTGGTGTGTACAGGGTGTCAGAGATCCAGGTCACTAATAGGAATGCTGCTAGGTACAGGCTCAACGGTGTGGAAATACTCATTGGGAATTCATTGGTGAACAACGGCAACGACAATCCAAGGTGAATCACTGGTGTCACCTCCCCTACTTCCACTCAATACTGTTCTACTTCCAGCCAAAACGTTCTGGGTTTGATCCCTAATGACCTCGACTTGCTATTAAGTGTATTTGGATAAAGGTATTAATTACTAAATAGCATAGAATATTATTCTCCCAGAAAATAAGGGAACACAACCAGTGCTCTGCTCAAGTACACCTGGACACACACCAGCTACTGGAATCTGGTCTCTGATACCTTCACCAGACTACTGTATCTTCTCTCTCTGTCTCTTTTCCTCAGGTGTGCCATCATCAACGATAACCCAGGCTGCTTGACTCAGACTGTCAAGTGTTGGGGAATGGAAGGACGTTTTATCAACTTCTACAAGTCCTCTGATGTAACAGATGCTTTGACGTTGTGTGAGGTCAAAGTGTATGGAGGTAGGAACCCAGTCCATCATTACATCATCGTCAAAGGGGGATGGGTGTACCAGTGCCATTGTTGGTCAACCATCATTGGTCAAAAGTCAAATGCTGCTGTTCCTTATAGCTCAACAGGTAGAGCATGGCATTAACACTGCCAGGGTTAGGGGTTTGATTCCCACTCAGGGCTAGCTATCATAACGTTTGCACCGACAGTATTGTAAGATAATTTGGGTAAAAGCACCCTGTATAATGCGTACCACTGGTGGTACATGAGGGTACTGCAGGTGGTACGTGGGTTTTATTTTTTAAATAGACAAATGTACAATAGAAAAATATAGATAATTTAAAATACATTTATTGTGAATAAAGTATATGGTTTGTTATTATTTAAAAAAAGGAGTCGCTTTGTGCACTGTGGCAACCCGGTTCCACTACGTGGTAGTCTCCCCCCAGTGAACACACACCAGAAGTCAAATTAAGCCACAAAAGGCGTATTTATTCACAAATAAATCAATAATATGGTTAGGCCGAGCCTACCACAAAGTCACTGTTAAATTTAATGTTCTGGTTGTATTCTCCGTCTCCTCCTGGGACGGTCAGATACAGCCGTCGGGGCTCCCGTGGACCCTCCGATTATTCACGGGGTAGTCCTCACTGTAGGTCCTCCGTCGAGGACTGCCGATCTCCAGGTCACCTCTCCGTGCCGTTGCCGGGCGATTTCCTCCTCGTGTCGTTGTCGAGCGATCTCCTCCTGGTATCGTCGAGGGGTCTCCTTTTCCCCGTGTTGCCGAGGAGGGAACTCCCTTCCGTGTGTGGCCGGCGAGGGAACTCCTTTCTCTTTGCTGCCGGCGAGGGAACTCCTTTTCCCCGTGGCGTTCAACTCGTTGTCACCGAGGGAACTCCTTCTCGTAGCGCCGAGGGAACTCCTTCTCGTAGCGCCCAAGTTCCTCGTCTCGCGTCTCAAGGATTCACCTCCTCGTAGCACCGAGCTACCTCGTATCGCGTTCCTTCGTATCAGGTTCCACTCCCCCGCAAGCCACGGCGAGCGCCGCTTGTATCGGCGTCTCCGTCGCAGGTGTCGCCCATTTCGCTGATCGCAATCAGCGAACATGAACTCTGGTGTGCGATATTCAGGAGAGCGGTGGTAGACTCCATTTACCACCGCTCCCCTGAGCCGCCAGGGGTGGCGTTCTGGAGCCGGGTTGCCACAGCACTTTTTGCATTGTAAGGTTTTCCATTGATGTTTTGTTTTGATTTGTGTTTGCTGAATAATCACAAAGGGAGCATAAGCATCATTGCTGACTTCTTCTTTCCACTGTTTCCCACTGGCCATGGCCTTCTTGCAGTAATACTTGTGTATAAAGGGTTTGCTGGCACTCTTTGCTCAGCCACTGCATTTGTGGTAATCTATTTTCTACCGTTTGCATCTGAGGTGGTCCGCGAAAGGTCTTGATGACAATTTAGTGGTCCACCTAAAGTCAAAGGTTGGGCACCACTGATCTACAGGACTGTTCTGTATTGTGATATTTCAGAGTGAAGTATCAAAGTAAGTTGCTTTCTGTATGGTCCAAGACACCTCATAGCCCTTCACATCAGTTGAGTTCAAGTGTGCTGAGATTAGACTGTGGTGGGTTTTTTTTTTAGATAAAGAACTGCCAAGCGTCTGAAGGTGTTACTTTGCCCTTAAAATGGATGTGTTTAAAAACATCCCACACTGATTGGCGATTAATTAAATGCCGCTTATAATGCTTTCTGAAATTGAAAAGTGTCTGCTAAGTGTCTAAATAGTGGGTAGGGATTAGGTGTGTTACTCTGATACTTAGAGGTAGATTTACAGTGCTGAGAGTAGAACTCCCTCAACACCACACTGAAACTTGTTTCCCCAGAGCTCGCTGCACCCTCCATGAGCATTCAGGAGATGGGGAGGAACATAACTCTGGTGGGGACACGGCTGTGCTGGTCAGACGCCCTGCTCTACTGCAGAGACTCTCACTGGGATCTGCTGAGCCTCATGGACCCAGAAGACCAGGAGATGATTGATGAGCTGGTGGCTCGCACCCCCTTCCCACTAACCAGCCACCTCTGGGTGTGCCTGCGCAGGTACTGGCCAGACCTTGGTGTCTATCAGGCAATCAAGTCTGTCCTTATGATTATCTGTCCGTCCATCACTTTGTCTTATCAAACATACCATGAAAATAACACAAGCTAAATATTTGAACACATTATTCTTCCTTCCACTCATGTAACTCTTTATTCTCTTTCAATGTTGGTAGGTCTCTTTCAGGAAGCTCCTGGTTTTGGATGTCCGGTGAGCCGATGGACTTCAACCAATGGGACGAAGGCTCACAACATTCCAGCCCCTGTGGGGGCGTGTCCAGCATGGAACCTTCCACATGGAGGCCACGCTCTTGTGAAGAACATCTTAACTTCATCTGCTTTACAGGTTGGTGTCCAGCCTATAGAGCCATTACCAGGTCCTTATAAATAAAAATATGCTTAACCTTCTGTAAAGGCATGCACCAGCTTGCATGTACTACCTGCACAATGGAGTCTCAGATAAGATCTTCATGAAGAATATCCTCTTTCAGTCAACTTTTTTAAATTTACAAACAGCTTGAAACAGTAAGAGGTACAAGCTTCCTGTTTGGGAAAATAAAGATCCTCGTTATTATGTATTTTAGTATGTCATTTAGTATGTTAGTATGTACTACGCTCAACCTAGGAGTATGAATGAGTGAAATCAGCTCTAGGTCTTTTAAGCCACTTTCATTTACCTTCTTATATTTGTATTTCCACAGGTCAGACAGAAGGAGTGAACAAGTTGCGCTTCTATACTTCCACAAGAGAGAATCAAATTCGCTGCACCTAATTGGCCTCACTGGGGAACATAGCTGCTGATTCTGAAGAAGACCTGAGTAGTGAAGTTTCTGAATGCTGTAGCTCAGAGTGTGTCTGAGGTAGCTAGCTAGTTCTGCATTCCGTCATTATGGGCATTGTGACAGGCCACATTTTGTGCTAGAATAGCAAATAGGATACATTTATTTAGTACGTAATCAATTAACTTCTTTATGAGCAGACGTAGTTGTGTCATGCATAAATCCTTTGATTTGAAATATGGAGATTGTGAGTTCAAGATGGTATCAAAAGAGTAGAAAAGTATCCATTGGCTTTTATCTGTCTGTCTGGCTTAGCTGATTTGGAAATTATATCCACAGTAGTATTTTATCTTAAACTCTGATTGATTAGGTTGTATTAAGGGAATTTAAGTGGGATATATATTGATTTATTGATTAGGATGTTCAAAGTAGTTCAAACAAAGAGATACGCCATTAGAGACTGTGTGAAGTGTAACATGTTTACCAATCAATCTTTAGATGCACACAATCATACATACATACATACGTACGTATGTATGTATGTATGTATGTATGTGTTTATTAATAATGTTTAAAAATACTTGAACGTGAATGTGCTAGTTTGTCTTTGTTTTGCATATAAATGTAACATAGCTAATGTTTGCCTGCTAGTGTCACCCTAATGTCACTGACCCGAAGACCAATCATTTGACTGAGTAAATAAATGACATAATTTGCCCCACTGTAGTTAGCCCATCCAGACAGCCCTGTAACACATGGCCAGTCAAGGCAGCAGCCCAGGCCTCCGGTCTCCAGGATGGAGGGGGGAGGTGGGTTGGTGGGTCACACTGGGCAGGTGTGGGGACAATGGTTTTATTTAAATTTATTATTTTAGGTATGGTAAAGAGTGCGTTGTTTTAGTTGGGTATGGTAACCCTGGTCAGTGTCAGGTTTATGTATTTTGTTTTATGGAGTGTGGGTTAGTGGTTGTTAGTGGGGGAAAGTAGACATCGGCTGGGGATTCTCCCCAGCCTCAATTTGGTGTTGGGGATTTGTGGAGTGGGTGTGGTCGATGGCTGGTTGAAGCAGCCTCACCTGGCCCGAGTCAGACTGATTGGACTCTGGGGCTGGGTGAGGCTGCACATCTGTTGCACATTGAGTAATCAGTGTGCACAGGTTAAGCCAGCCATCACCACACACACTCAGGGAGATGTCCTACATGGCAACATGGATCACTGTCTTCATGTCTCATTGTCTGCAACCTCTTCAATAAACCGGCTTTCAACATTAGCATCCTGTGTCCTTGTGTCTGGAGAAGCCTAGAAAAGCCACCTAGGTGGTGTGTAGACACCGACATTGCTACAGATAAATTTATCAGATGGAATTCTAAATACACCAGTTTTATGGTCTCCCCATCCAAGGAATACATTTGAACCTTTACTACATTGACCAAATACCATTATGCTATGTTTTGTTATCCGAAAATCGAATCAAAACCAAAAGAATGAATTCCTAGTTACAGTGTATTAAATCAAGACAGAGCGGTAGTAGAATAACCATGGCAATCTCATAAAGATAACAATACTGCTTCTCTTTTATGGAAGATAGTATAAGAACCATATACCTGTGGAGAGAGAATAAAATGTGGTCATAATGTGAGCACGACTACGTGTCATTACAATAACAGTAAAAGTGATGTGTGTTGTGAAGTCACACTATGGGAACTATGGGATCCGAATGTATATTTGGGTAGTGGGACCTTGTCAGGTGACTAGTACTGATTAACTGTGATATGTTTTTTTGTTATGTCTGATAGGCACTTTTGTATGCTCTGACGATATAGTACTGAAACTGTAAGTCCTTTTGGCTACATGTGTTATAGGACCTAATCTTATTGTGTTTTGATGTTCCTTTTAGTTGTATGTGTTATGGGACCTAATCTTATTGTGTTTTGATGTTCCTTTTAGCTGAATGTGTTTTCAATCAAACTGCGTTTGTTTGTAATGAATTGTATTTTAAAATACTGTCATGGACAATGTAGAATGTATTATAGTATATATGTAGTATAGTATAGAATGATGAAGGCCCAGTGGTTAGACCCGGTTGGTTCCTTAAGGTGTCAATCAAACTGCTCTAACCAAATTACTGCCATGTCCACTCAAAATTACCATATTAATTAGCATATTTTCTTCATCAATCTTTGATGGATGACTAATATCAACGTCAACGTTGAATTCATGAACACTTTTGCCTGTTTGGATTTTTGTAAACAGGGACTTTAATGATTCATGTGATATTGTTTTGAACATTGTGGAGCCAGTCCTAATATTGTGTTATGTAGTGTAGGTCTACTCTATATTTGAGAGTATCACTCGTATGAGAGGGACATGAAATCAGGTCAAATGTTTTTCAGGTCAGCCAGTTGCACTGACGTCATATAACCAGTAGATGGTGCTACAGTGCACCTTTTTCAAGTGTTTCAAAACGGACCTCATTTCAAATCAATTGGTTTAATATTCTCAAGACGTTTAAATGATTCATGCAGGCTTATAGTTTCATTCTCCACGTTACTAGCTAGAGTTGAATGAAACAGACATAACTGCATAATACAGCAGTGTTGGCATTTAACAAACTGTAGGCCTGGAAACAACTGTGTTCATATATTTAGTCAGCTCTATTATAGGCCTACAGTTATGAAGCCTATTTGTATAGGACTGCTGTGTTGATGGTTGCACTTTGTTTATTTGTTTGTTTATATCATGGTGATCATGTGGTGAACATCATTTTTTTTAAATCATGTCTGTATTGATGCAATACACACACACACACACACACACACACACACACACTTAAACACACACACAAGAGTCTGTATGGGCAGAAAAGCACTTCACCTGGAGTGTCACTCGAGGAGGGAGGAGCCGTGAGCTGTCCATGTTCCCTCGTGAAGAGTCTGGAGCCTTCCGCTCCGTCAGCCTCCGCAGTCCAGTCAGCCTCCGCACCGCGCGGAGCGTCGTGTTGACGCTGAGTGAACTGTCTCTCCGCCCCCACGGGCCACGCCCCCTCTCGCCGTATGAACCAGGTGTGTCGCATTAGTCGTTCCCCTCGTCCGACCCGGAAGTAGACTCCGTTCATCACAGTACGATTTGGGCTGAGGACGCTCAGCGGGAGGAAGGGGGGGGGTTATCCCAATGGTTACGACCCACGGCCACTTTGTGATGCTCTTTTTTTACAGTCGCTGAGTGGGAGCGTCATCATGAGCGATGTTGGATATGAAACGCACCACACACCGTGGCCTTATCCTACAAGTGTCCCCACAATAACCGCTCCCCAGACGGAGCTGACGTTGTGACGTCACGTGGCCTCCGAAAGGGCCCGTAGACATCCCGGAAAGAACCGGACCGGAGTTCAGAGCAGCGTGGAACGGGTTTCTTTCTGCATTATGTGATTGTTCTAGTAACGTTGACTAAAGAGCATAGGTTACTAAGTTTAAGATCATAGAAGACATACTAAGACGGAACAAGCTAAGGGTTTATATTGGTAATGATAATTGTACGTAATGTAATTATATAGAATAATGAGCACTGTTAATAACCTCCTATTAATAACATCCTAGTTTTATATATAACAAGTATATATTTAAAGTAATAATAACTCACGTAGAAGTAAAAGTAGTCATCAGATAATGACTTGAGGAAGAGTAAGAAAGTATCTAGTGAAAAGACTACTCAAGTACTGAGTTACTTCATACTAAATGTTTTATTGTTGTAATAAGCAGAGCAAGATTAACGTAAATAGACAAATGTTACATTTTATATGCCTGTTTAATATACATTAACAACACATAAAATAGCCATGTAACCCTTCAAATAAAACACACAATAACACATTTAATCTTTACAAAATAAGGAAAATACAGCCACAATAAATCTCTCTCTCGCCTCCATTTTTTATTCACAAACAGATTTGAGTAAAAGCAAACAGTATGTTACATTAAAAAAATTAAAGTAAGTAAATCAAAGAGAAAATATAACATCTTCATTTAATTATGTGTGTGTACTTTGTGCGTGTGCTATGTGTGTGTGTACTTTGTGTGTTTGTGTTTGTACTATGTGTGTGTACTATGTGCGTGTGCTATGTGTGTGTGTGTACTGTGTGTGTGAAAAAAAGAAACACACACACGGCCCGCCCGCCGCGTTTCTTTTTTTCTACAACCGACACAGAGACACTGAGGCACCATAACTCCATAACCCAAACCCAGGGAGGAGGTCCTCCTGGGTGAAGGTGGACTGGAAGGTGTGGATGTGTGTCAGTGTGTCTGAGGACCCTCCTACATCTGGGGACACTCTGTAGAAGGACAGAGTGCCAGCAGGCCGGTCCAGATACACTCCTACTCTGTTAGAGCCAGCGGGGGGGAGACGTATGTCTGTTATACTACCGTTGTACCGGGCATAGTAACGACCATCATCACAATCAAGACTCCAGGACTTGTTGTTCCCTCCCAGCATGCTGTCAAGATACCCTCCTGTCCTTGTGATTCCTCTGTATGTCACTCCTATAAAAACACGTCCTTTCCTCTCCACCTCCCAGTAACAGTGGCCAGTCAGACCCTCTCTACACAACACCTGGTGATGGGAGTCAAATCTCTCTGGGTGATAAGGATACGACTGCTCCTCTACAACCCACGTCACCTTTCTGTTGTCCTCAGACAGAGAGTGTTCTCTGTTGGCTGTGTTTGGGTCCAGTGTGAGTTCACAGGTATCTGATGGGAGAACAAGACATGATTAGCTGCTGAACCATTCTTCATCATCATCACTTGTACTGTTGTCATGAATAAAATTGTCATTAAAGTTAAAGTTAATAGCAAATCCCACGTGTGTGTGAGTGGCTGTCCCAGTAAAAACAGTGCAACAAAGGACAATGTATAAACTGAATTTACTCCCTCAATATTTACACTACATACACATAGTATACATCAAAATGTTCAACATGATGAGCTCATATGGAATATCTAAGCAATACTTGTAATACCTTTCAAGATATAAAACTTTTGGATTTCCCAATACACGTACATTGCACTCAACCTTCAAAGGGACACCTGTGTGAACAGACTGAACAAGCTGAGCTCACATACAGGCTGGAAATTAACTGTTGGAGCCATAGAACTGGTTCATACATACTATATATACATAGACATGTACTCATACATACACGTACATACTATATATACATAGACATGTACTCATACATACTATATATACATAGACATGTACTCATACATACTATATATATATAGACATGTACTCATACATACACATACATACTATATAAACATAGACATGTACTCATACATACACGTACATACTAGACATACATAAACACACTGAAACATAGCTACACATACGTATACACAAGTCCACATCTGAATGAACGGACGTCACCTCCTGCTGTGTGGATGGACTTTCCATCTCAATAGTTAGTGTGTGTTGTGATGAATCTAACTAAACACTTACACTTCTTTAGAGCTGGTTTCAGCCTCCATACTCCACCGTGCTCCACCCTGGGGGGGAAACAAAGTGAGAGCAGCATGTTGAAACATTCACCTTCATCATCTGCTGTCTCATCACTTTCTACACAACATGAGTTCCAGCTGTGTTTTCAAACCACTTCATCTAGCAGCTGGTTGAATCCTTGTAGGAGACATTGTCCCTGAGTGGTGAGCTGTCCTCTCCATACCTGAGAGTGTCCAGTCTCCAGCGTGGATCCTCCAGTCCAGCAGAGAGCAGCATAACTCCTGAGTCTCCTGGGTGATTGTAGCTCAGGTCCAGCTCTCTCAGATGGGAGGGGTTGGAGCTCAGAGCTGAGGCCAGAGAAGCACAGCCTTCCTGTGTGACCATGCAGCCAGACAACCTGCACACACACACACACACACGCATGCACACACACAGACACACACACCAATAATAAAGTGTATTCATTCCATATGGAGGACCACCAAAAGCTTAATTGATACTTTACCCTGTCTGAGAACAGGAAGAGGAAGTAGGGATATGACATCACAGACGGCAGAACTTCCTTTACTTGGATGTGAAACAGGATCTTAAACAAATGCTCCTTTCTCAATAGCTACAACTCAAATTAGATATTGTTTGGTTAGAGTCAGGAGAAGTCCGCTGTGTTTGGTACGATAAGACCGTTTCTTCACAAGTTCTAACATTGTGTAGAACCAGGGAGTGTTTTCTCAGCAGGAAAAAGAGCAACAGAAATACATTGGATGTTAAGGTTATGAACTTAGGACCCAAATGCAGTACACACACGACTGGGAAGGGAACGGGTTGAAAGGGATTTATCGGCAGAAGTACAGGCTAGACCTAGGCAGGCGGGTAGTCAGGCAGGCGGGGTTCGTAACAGGCGGACAGCAAGCAGACAGTGGGCGAAGGCAGGCGGGTAGTCAAGCAGGCGAGAGGTCGTTCACGGGGAGGCAGTCAGGCGATCAGGAACAGGAGTCGGGAAGGAACCGGGGAGAACTAGGACAAGGAAAGACGGGTTAAAGGAAGGCTGGGACAGGCAAGCAGAGAACAAGGTATGCTGGGACGAAGTACTGACTCGTAGAGCGTAAACAACGAACTGGCGCTGGCTGCTTGGTGAACAGGGAAGAAAGAGTGCGCTGATTGAAGATTGAAGACAGGTGAGTAGACAGAGCGCACGTGGGGTAGTGGCAGCCGGCGCAGCTAGGTGGAGGCAGAGGATGTCGTAACATTGGACATGAGCAGCACTTACACCAAACTAATGTGATGTTAATAAAGGACATCTTTAATGTTCCATATTAATCATTATACCACGGCCAGTGATGTTGTAGTGGTGAGATGTGCATTATATTCATATCACAGCACGGCTAGAGCCTCATCACCATGTCTACACTAATGACAACTCCTCAGCTCACATCAGCTGGCCAGAGTTACATAACATATAACATACATAACATACTAGCAGTTAACAGGACAGCAACCCCTAACCCTCACATCAGCTGGCCAGAGTTCCATAACATATAACATACATAACATACTAGCAGTTAACAGGACAGCAACCCCTAACCCTAACCCTCACATCAGCTGGCCAGAGTTACATAACATATAACATACATAACATACTAGCAGTTAACAGGACAGCAACCCCTAACCCTCACATCAGCTGGCCAGAGTTACATAACTTATAACATACATAACATACTAGCAGTTAACAGGACAGCAAACATAAAGAACTAAACAATAACAATCTTGTTGAAATCAGTGATCCTCTAAAGTTATGTCAGTACTGTGATGTTGGCATCCTCACTGACACGGTGCACCTAGCTTCTAGATGAATAATGATGTTGCATCGTGTCGGGGATCTTAGTCCCGTGTCGTGTGTTCTTTTTCCATAACAGCCCACCTAGTCGTGGATCATCCCTTACATATTAAACAAGCCCAAAGACACAGTTTGAAGAAGAGGCTGATAACTGACCTGAGAGTTTCCAGTGTACAGTGTGGACTCCCCAGTCCAGCAGAGAGCAGCTTCACTCCTGAATCCTGCAGATCATTGGTACTCAGGTCCAGCTCTCTCAGACTAGAGGAGTTGGAGCTGAGAACTGAGGCCAGAGCTTCACAGCATCTCTCTGACAGATGACAGCCATTCAGCCTTCACACAAAATAAACACAACATGTTACTGTATTTAAATAACTTAACTCTTTTACTTTTAACATAATGGACTTGTGTTGAAATATTTTATTAATTTAACTAATATGTACTATTCAATACATCAGATCCTTAAATGTTTATTCAATATTGGGTCTACAATGTTTAATATTAAATAGTTGTTTTTTAGTAGTTGAAAATGGTTGTTTATTAATATTACATTTTATTGTAGTTTTATGTATATTCTGTATTACATTGTATTACATGTTATAAGTCAATCTAAAGATATGTTTTGTATATTATTAGAAGTTATATTCCAATATTATGTTTATTGTTTGCCAGCGCAAAGAAAGCATTTGTGCGCACGGGGGCGTCAGTTGCGCGCTGCTTCACGTCACGTCAATCGTTTCTTCCTCACAGGCTTTATTATGGCTCTCGCGATCATTGAACTACTGAGCGCGAGTGCACTTAGTGTTTACAATAATGATTAGTGTGCAGGGATGTGTTAGTTGTTTTGTCAGTGATATTCCGCCATAAACGTTGCAGGCCTGTACGGCTCGGTGTCTCAACACGTTAGACTGTTCGCTCTTAACGTGAGCAAAACAAAGTCCCGGTACCGTTATAGGGAGAGGAGACGACGGATGAAGAAACTGGAATCCCGGGATGATCTTCGTCAGGGGAACCGCGCGCTACCTGACCCCCTGCTGTGGACTATCCTCGTGCGCTGCTCTGATGATTTATATCCCGTTCAGAAGATGCTAAGGCGGTTAGCAAACCAAGCTAGCTTTACACCAAACGACCAAAACATCCCCGACACGAACAGAAACACGAATAAAACAATCCCCAAACACACTCTCTCCCGTACTCATTTAACCTTCAAACAACTAATAAGTAAATGTTGAAATATAATTTAGATGGCGATCTCTACAGAGAATAAAGTACTCTCCACCTTTGTCCTCGTCTCTTCCCTCTCTCTCCTTTTTCCCGCTCGCTCGTGACCTCTCACCCTTCCCCAAATGACCCGGAAGTCTCTATATCAACCCTTCCTATTGGTTAAACCCAAATAGAGTCCATATAACCAAATGTTAAAATAGTGGGTTACCTTTTATTAACAATGAACATATAATTATTAATGTATCCTACATTTAAACGATAACTTCTTTATACGTATAGCTATATATATGAATACAGCTGAATCTAACTATTATTAAGTCTTGGCTTTCCTCATTTATTATTTCATAATAAATTATGAGTTTGTCTCTTCAGCCTGGTTACACAATATAACAATATTGTTCTGTAGCCTATTCATATTTGTTTATTAGTTTTACATGTATTTACTAAATCATTAGATCTATAATTGTTAGGTATGTATTGGGTGTAAAATGTTGAAACGTTTCTCAATTGTACTTCTATATTCTAGTAGTATGTATATTGTGTTGTGTGTATTGTTATACATGTTATTAGTGAACCTACATTTATGTTTTGTATGTCTATTATTATTATATTATGTTATTGTTGTTTGTTCTGTTTAATGTGCAATATAGAACGTGACGTGCACCTACATCACCTAGACAAATTCCTTGTATGTTTAAAAAGCGTACTTGGCAATAAAGCTTTTCTGATTCTGATTCTGATTCTTATAACTTTTAAATTATAGTATTAGGTACATTGTATTTCAATACATATTATTAGTGAACCTACATTTATGTTTTGTATGTTATTATAACTTTTATATTCTAGTATTAATATATTGTATTGTAATACATGTTATTAGTGAACCTACAGAGATGTTGCGCATGTTATTCTAAATCCTAGGTATATTATATTGTGTTTATTGTAAAACATGTTATGAGTGAACCTACAGGGATGTTTTGGAGGCTTTGACCACTGGCAGCAGTCTCAGAAGGGCCTCCTCTGAAGCAGAGTATTTCTTCAGGTCAAACACGTCCAGCTCCTCTTCTGATGACAGTAAGATGAAGACCAGAGCTGACCACTGAGCAGGGGAGAGAGATTCTCTGGAGAGACTTCCTGATGTCAGGTACTGTTGGATCTCCTCCACTAGAGAACGGTCATTCAGCTCATTCAGACAGTGGAACAGATTGATGCTTCTCTCTGGAGAGAGATCTCCACCTATCTTCTCCTTGATGTAAGACACTGTTCATGATCATTCTTTAACCTGATAGACCCACAATAAACCTACATATCTGGATCCAACCATTTAACCTGATACCCCCAAAATAACCCTACATATCTGGATCCAACCATTTAACCTGACACCCCCACAATAACCCTACATATCTGGATCAAACCATTTAACCTCCAAGAGGAAATATATTTTTACATGGAAAATACAGAAATGTAGAAATGTACCTGATCTAATTTGGTCTGGAGAAAACAAGTAAGACTTTCTTACTGCTCTGTTTTCAAAGTAAGAGTCTCTTACCACCCCACGGTGTGTCAGCAAGTTTCTGCTCGTTCATCACAGACAAATGCATCTGTTCCAGCTCTGTTTGATGCTGCTCTACAGACTGAGCACTGGTAACCTTTGACCTCTCCTGGTGGAGTCTGGAGAACACACACACACACACACACACACACACACACACACACACACACACACACACACACACACACACACACACACACACACACACACACAATTATACATTGAAACAATCACCAACCAAGTGCCCTCCTTACCGCTGAACACAACCAGCCAGAACCGGATCACCCCAGAGACTATCACCAGGACTTCCCTCAGTCACACCCCCTGGACTTGTCACTCAACATGATAGCTGCACTGCCACTCCCTCCACCCAGGTCTGAAATCTCAGCATCGTCCTTGATCCCTCCTCTCATTCACACCCTGTCAACCACATCACTAAAACAGCCGTATCCCTCCTCTCATTCACACCATGTCAACCACATCACTAAAACAACCTTATCCCTCCTCTCATTCACACCATGTCAACCACATCACTAAAACAGCCTTATCCCTCCTCTCATTCACACCATGTCAACCACATCACTAAAACAGCCTTATCCCCCCTCTCATTCACACCATGTCAACCACATCACTAAAACAGCCTTATCCCTCCTCTCATTCAAACTTATCCTCATAAGATTGATGGATATTTGATATATTCTGTATATTTATCATCTCTGACAAATCCTTACCTCTTCTCAATGGCCTTATTTCCATCTTTAAAGTCATACGGTAGTTCCATAGACCAGTCACTCTTCATGGAGACACAGCTGGGTCCAGGGGAGTCTGCTCTCTCCTGCCTCCTTCTAGAATAACAAACACCATTTGGAAGTTAAAATTTGTGTGTGTTGTTTAATGTGAACATTTATTTGATAAATCCTCACCTTTTCTTAGGAGGTTGGTGATCTCCATCTTTAAAGTTATACGGTAATTCCATAGACCAGTCACTTTTCATGGAGACACAGCTGGGTCCAGGGGAGTCTGCTATCTCCTGCTGCTCTGGGCTTCAACACAACACACACACAGCTTTTACTCAGACTAATGATGGAGTCATGATATATCACTGCTGAGCTCTGAGATGGACAACAGTCACAGACAGTGAGAGATCCTCTTCTTACCTCTTAGCTTTGCTCTGGCGGCCATGTTCCCCAGACAGAGTAGTTTTAGAGGTAGGACCTCCCTCCTCTCTCTCCTCATTCATAGTAGACTGGAGACCTGGACACAAACACAACTCTTTGATCACTTCAATGGCCTTTTTAACTTGAGACAACACATCTCTTTGAAAGAAGATCATTGTAACTACACAACACTAAACCGTTATTGACGTCATAAAACCATCAACATTAACCCCACAACATAACCACACTGACCTCACTACAGTACAGATGTGTACGGCAGATGAGAAGATTAAACACTTTGGAGACTGTAACTGTGCTTAAACTAATACAATTTACTTGAAACACTCTTCGTAGTACAATTAAAGGAAAATAATGTAATATTTTTCCACTGAACAAAGTCTGAATTGTGTCACTTTACTGAACCACAGATTCCATCTAATTAAACTGGTGAAGTTCAATACATCTATATGGTATCCTCTTTGTAAGTGCTGTCACATAGATGCTGTGTTCATGATGCATGATTAATACATAATTTATAGTTAATTCATGGTTTATTTGATGTAGTAAATAAATAAATAATTTATTAATGTAAATGTGAAGTAACGGGTAAAACGAACGTTAGTCCATTGTTTGTGTTTTTCATGTTGCGTCCCGGAACTAATGTTCTCTGTTGTTGTTTGCACTACTACGGAATTAGTTAATGGACTGTGTGCAATGTACCGTGAGCATATCTTACGGCGCTAATGCAGTCTGAGTTATAATTGTTGATGTCAGAGGCCAATAAAGACAGTTTCAAGGGATTCAATAAGCTATTTTCAGGACAAGCAGCCAACTAGGTATTTTGTTTAACCTGTAGAACTTTGTTTATATTCGCGTCAAGCACCATTTGTATTTTCATTTGTTTGGTTACTGTATAATTTATTGACGTGTTTACTGTGTTCATTAAAATATATAGTTCTCACGGCGTGACGTGGATGCATCTTAGAAAAAGACGTGCAAGGCAATAAACGCCCGTTTCAATGCACCAACCTGTGTGTGTTGTCGTGAAGAGAGCTACACTCTTATTATCGTGATATAATAGTTTATTTGACCAACGAGTCTCTTTCTCTCCCTCTCTGGCTCCAGCTGTGGTTTAAACCATAGGAAGAGAGACTATACCGGCAGGAACCCCCCTGTGAAAGTGGTACAGTCCATTAACACGTCACTATGAGGATTTATAAACGGGCCCATCCCCAGTCGCTACGCACACATATTTAACTTGTGATTTAAATATAAGGACATTGAAAGGACTTCTGTCACGTCCTTCTTTTCATTTTAAGTAGCATCAAGACAAATTAATCACTTAAATATTGAACGCAATGTTCAAGTTACCACATGGCTCAGAAAAGAACAATATATTAAACATTAAACTAACGTTGTATTTATCTATAGTAAAATGTAACTGATAAGCGTTACACGGAACCGTTTCCCAATATTAAATCATTTAATATACCAATAACCTAAAGACAATATAAACTGTAGTAAACTGTAGGCTTACCTTATCTATTCCGTGATTAAAATGTTCTCTGCCCCATACGGTATAAAGTTATAAAAGTATAAATGCAAGGGAAGAAAGGGAGGTTAAAGTGTTCCTAAAACAAGCAAATCAGGGAAATTAAAATGATAAAATATAGTAATTATTAATAGATTAAAAGTGGATCTAGAGAAAGATTGAGCTTCACGGCTGCTCACTGCGTAAGACTGAAGTTCAAATGAGGAAGTAGACTTTAACGTCTCAGAGAGGAAGTGATGTTTTCACCATCTGGCATCACGTGTTTACAGGGAAAGGCTTTGAAGACTTCAGACATGCAAGCATGCACACACAAAGACACACACTCACACAAAGTCAGTTGGATACACCACCCAAACAAAGTCAGTTGGAGACCCCACCCAAACATAGGCAGTTGGAGACACCACCCAAACATACAGTCAGTTGGTGACACCACCCAAACATACAGTCAGTTGGAGACACCACCCAAACATACAGTCAGTTGGAGACACCACTCAAACATACATGGGTTGGTGACACCACCCAAACATACATGGGTTGGTTACACCACCCTAACATAGTCAGTTGGATACACCACCAAAACATAGTCAGTTGGATACACCACCCAAACATAGTCAGTTAGAGACACCACCCAAACATAGTCAGTTGGAGACACCACCCAAACATACATGGGTTGGTGACACCACCCAAACATAGTCAGTTGGATACACCACCCAAAACATAGTCAGTTAGAGACACCACCCAAACATAGTCAGTTGGAGACACCACCCAAACATACATTGGTTGGTGACACCACCCAAACAGTCAGTTGGATACACCACCCAAAACATAGTCAGTTAGAGACCCCACCCAAACATACAGTCAGTTGGAGACATAACCCAAATGTAGTCAATTAAAGACCCCACCCAAACATACAGTCAGTTGGAGACACCACCCAAACATAGTCAGTTGGAGACACCATCCAAACATAGTCAGTTGGAGACACCACCCAAATGTAGTCAGTTAGAGACCCCACCCAAACATACAGTCAGTTGGAGACACCACCCAAACATACATGGGTTGGTGACACCACCCAAACATAGTCAGTTGGATACACCACCCAAAACATAGTCAGTTAGAGACCCCATCCAAACATACAGTCAGTTGGAGACACCACCCAAACATACAGTCAGTTGGAGACCCCAACCAAACATAGTCAGTTGGATACACCACCCAAACATAGTCATTTGGAGACCCCACCCAAACATACTTCAGTTCAGGAAGAGTTAGCAGAGGCCATTATGAGAAAACATTTGTTTTATCAAGTTAAATAATGAACATATTCCTTTTTCTATTCTTTGGACTCATCTTCTAATGTTTCTGTCGAACTATTTAGTTAAAAAAATGCTCTTTGTCTCCTGAAAGAGAGAAGTGCCTCCACTTTGTGTGACCTTGGTTTGGGTTTAAAGCGTAACTTTCGTTTCCTGAACAAGACTTCCTGTCCTCCCCTGCTAGCTAGCGCAGTGGTTTTGACTCATGGTTCCTGTAACACACACACACACACACACCCGTCTGTGGTGTAAACCACCAACATTGTCTCCACAGCGGCTAACATTGTGTTGTTTTACTCAACATGGCCACTCTGACTGCTGCAGTGGCTCAAATGCTTCACTCTGTTTCTATTGGTTGATGCCCGCGCCTTGGAAGAGAAGTGACTTATTTAACAAATTGTTTATTTGTTTAGACACACACACGCCCGCACGCACGCACACACACACACACACACACACACACACACACACACAAACCCACCCTTACTCTCTCTCTGTATCTCTTTCCGTCTCTTTGTGTGTCTCTCTCTGTCTCTCTCTATGTCTATCTCTCTGTGTGTCTCTGTCTATCTCCCTCTCTGTCTGTGTGTGTGTCTCTGTCTCTCTCTGTCTCTCTCTGTCTCTCTCTGTCTTCTAACTACTGACTTTGTTAATAATTGTGTCAAACCTGCACATGACCTATCAAGGAAAAATATTGCTTCTTTAGTCTAATCTAAGTTCTTAATGTTCTCTGCAAACAGGACATAATCTGAATGAAGATTCAAATGAACAGTGCACAAAGATGTCTTTTCTTTCTCACCGTTATCTCCTATACTCCTTGTTTATTGCAAAAGTTATGTTGTGCAGCTTTAATAGTGCTTTTGGTTCGTTTACATATTTGTAAAAATATATATAATATAACAATATTATGTAATTTGAAAAGCACAATAACGAAACATTAAACTAACATTGTAGTTCTCTAAAGTGATCTGTCTTTAATTGATAAGCGTTACACAGACACATTTCCCAAAATTAAATCATTGAATATACCAATAACCTAAAGACAATATAAACTGTAGTACACTGTAGGCTTACCTTATCTATTCCGTGATCAAAATGTAGTCTGCCCCATACAGTATAAAGTTATAAAAGTATAAATGCAAGGGATGAATAGGAAGTTAAAGCGTTCCTAAAACAAGTAAATCAGGGAAATTAAAAGGATAAAATATCTTAATTATTAATAGATTAAAAGTGGATCTAGAGAAAGATTGAGCTTCATGGCTGCTCACTGCTGAAGACTGAAGTTCAAATGAGGAAGTAGACTTTAACGTCTCAGAGAGCAAGCAATGTTGATGTCATCTGGCATCACGTGTTTACAGGGAAAGCTTTTGAAGACTTCAGACACGCAAGCATGCACACACAAAGACGCACACCCAAACAAAGTCAATTGGATACACCACCCAAACAAAGTCAGTTGGAGACACCACACAAACATAGTCAGTTGGAGACACCACCCAAACATACAGTCAGTTGGAGACACCACCCTAACATTCAGTCAGTTGGCGACACCACCCAAACATAGTTAGTTGGAGACACCACCCAAATGTAGTCAGTTAGAGACCCAATCCAAACATAGTCAGTTGGAGACACCACCCAAACATAGTCAGTTGGAGATACCACCCAAACATAGTCAGTTGGAGACACCACCCAAACATAGTCAGTTGGAGACACCACCCAAATATAGTCAGTTAGAGACCCCAGCCAAACATACAGTCAGTTGGAGACACCACCCAAACATAGTCAGTTGGAGACACCACCCAAACATAGTCAGTTGGAGACACCACCCAAATGTAGTCAGTTAGAGACCCCAGCCAAACATACAGTCAGTTGGAGACACCACCCAAACATAGTCAGTTGGAGACACCACCCAAATGTAGTCAGTTAGAGACCCCACCCAAACATACAGTCAGTTGGAGACACCACCCAAACATACATGGGTTGGTGACACCACCCAAACATAGTCAGTTGGAGACACCACCCAAATGTAGTCAGTTAGAGACCCCAGCCAAACATACAGTCAGTTGGAGACACCACCCAAACATAGTCAGTTGGAGACACCACCCAAACATAGTCAGTTGGAGACACCACCCAAATGTAGTCAATTATAGACCCCACCCAAACATACAGTCAGTTGGAGACACCACCCAAACATAGTCAGTTGGAGACACCACCCAAACATAGTCAGTTGGAGACACCACCCAAACATAGTCAGTTGGAGACACCACCCAAATGTAGTCAGTTAGAAACCCCAGCCAAACATACAGTCAGTTGGAGACACCACCCAAACATACATGGGTTGGTGACACCACCCAAACATAGTCAGTTGGATACACCACCCAAACATACTTCAGACCAGGAAGTGTTAGCACAGGCCATTCCAAGAAAACATTTGTTTTATCAAGTAAAAAATATCACATTCTTTTTTATATTCTTTGGACTCACCTTATAATGTTTATGGCAGACTATTTAGGTTAAAAGGTGAGAAGTGCCTCCACTTTGTGTGACCTTGGTTTGGGTTTAAAGCGTAACTTTTGTTTCCTGAACAAGACTTCCTGTCCTCCCCTGCTAGCTAGCGCAGTGGTTTTTACACATTGTTCATATAACACACACACACAAACACACACACACACACACACGTCTGTGGTCTTAACTTGTCATGAGGAAACATTGTCTCCACAGCGGCTAACATTGTGTTGTTTGACTCAACATGGCCACTCTGACTGCTGCAGTGGCTCAAATGCTTCACTCTGTTTCTACTGGTTGATGCCCGCGCCTTGGAAGAGAAGTCAATAAACAAATTAGCATTGTTTATTTATTTTATTTAACATACACACACACACACAGAGAGTAATGTACACACATATATTCATACTGTACTCACGCAGAATTTTAAGTGTTTTGAGTGCAAGGTTTGTCAACTATAACAACAAAGAAAAAGAAATATGAAAATATAATAGTTTAAATAAGAAACAATAGATAAAATACATACAGACTATATAAAGAATACAGAATATATAGTTAGTCTCTTTTTAAAATGCAGATGTACAGTTGCGCAGGAATGTGCAAAATATGACCATCAAATGTCACATTACCGAACATACACACACACACACACACACACACGCGCACACACACACACACAAGCGCGCATATACACACACACACCAAACCCGGAGCGCTGCTTCCTCTACTTCCTACTCTGACTGAATCCGCTGTCTGCTGCTCTCATAGCTCTGCTGCTCGTGTGTGCACTGTGCGCGTGCACGCCGGGGCGCGTTCCTGCAGCGAGTGTAGCGGCAATAAACAGATCTGTTCTCTCTTCTTCTTCTGTTGAATGTTGGATCGGGGCTGGATGAATAGTATTCGAGGAAGCCCCGGAAACCAGGGTCGATCCACGCCGATGAATCCCAGTAACAGTCGCAAATAACCACTAAATCTCACCATTTCAGAGGCGTTATTGTGCAACTATTGTGCAACTATTCAACTGTGTACCAACGAGAGAGAGAGAGAGAGAGAGAGAGAGAGAGAGAGAGAGAGAGAGAGAGAGAGAGAGAGAGAGAGAGAGAGAGAGAGAGAGAGAGAGAGAGAGAGAGAGAGAGAGATTTTAGATGTTGTTAATGTCTATTGGACAAGCATATACAATGTAATGTTTGTCTATTTACGTTCAGTTATGTTATGAAGTTATGAAGCCTATTTGTGTAGGACTGCTGTGTTGATGGTTGCACTTTATTTATTTATATCATGGTGATCATCGTTTTTTGTCTATATCGATACAACACACACACACACACACACACACACACACACACTTTGCATTAATTCAAATCAGTAAAGTGTATAAACATTGTAACATGCTATTCAGTATTCATCAGCATAAACTTAAAGAAATAGACTATTATTATTGTGTTATCAAAATGTATCCTTTAAACATTTCTACATGACTGCAACTGTTGATGTTCTAGCATTAAAGGTTATAAAAGGTGTTGAGGAGAAAACAGACAGTGAACAGTACAGTATATGTAATGTAATCATTTATAATGGGTTATGTTTCTATAAAAGGCAGGGTGATTTTCTTACACACGTTACAGGAAGGTATTCAGAAAGACAAACACACACACACACACATACACACACACACACACACACACACACACACACACACACACACACACACACACACACACACACACACACACACACACACACACTGAGATGGTGAGATGTAGTGGTCATTTGCGACTGGAACTGGGATTCATCGGTGTGGATCGACGCTGGTTTCCGGGGCTTCCCCGCATACTATTCATCCAGCCCCGATCCAATATTCAACAAAAGAAGAAGAAGAGAGAACAGATCTGTTTATTGCTGCTACGCTCGCTGCAGGAACGCGCCCCGGCGTGCACGCGCACAATGCACACACGAGCAGCAGAGCTATGAGAGCAGCAGACAGCGGATTCAGTCAGAGTATAGAGGAAGTGTGTGTGTGTGTGTGTGTGTGTGTGTGTGTGTGTGTGTGTGTGTGTCTGGTAAAGTCACATTCGATGGTAATATTTTGCACATTCCTGCGCAACTGTACAACTGCATTAAAAAAAAAGACTTAACTATATATTCTGTATTCTTTATATAGTCTGTATATATTTTATATATTGTTTCTTATTTAAATGTTTATATTTTCATATTTATGTTTCTTCGTTGTTATACTTTGCACTGAAAACACTTACAATTATGCTGTGGATGTGTGTGTGTGTGTGTGTGTATTAGAACATTAAAGTGATGATCACCACGATATAAAAATAAATAAAAGTTCAACCACCAACACAGCAGTCCTATACAAATAGGCTTCATAAAGTGTAGGCCTATAATACTGCTGACTAAATATATGAACATAGTTGTTTCCAGGCCTACAGTTTCTTAAATACCAACACTGCTGTATTATGCAGTTATGTCTGTTTCATTCAACTCTAGCTAGTAACGTGGAGAATGAAGCTATAGGCCTACATGAAACATTTAAACGTCTTGAGAATATTAAACCAATTGATTTGATATAAGGTCCGTTTTGAAACACTAAAAAAAGGTGCACCGTAGCACCATCTGCTGGTTAGATGATGTAAGTGCAACTGGCTGGCCTGAAAAACATGAAGCCTATGTCATCACCATTGATTTATGTGTTGAGACGGTCCTGGCAGTTTTAAATCAACTTGAAGGTCATTTCATGTCCCTCTCATACGAGTGATCCTCTCAAATATAGAGTAGGACTACACTACATAACGCAATATTGAGATTGGCTCCACAATATTCAAAACAATTTCACATGAGTAAAAGTATTCATCAGATAATGGCTTAAATGGAGTAAGAAAGTATCAACTGAAAAAACGACTCAAGTACTGAGTTAATTAATACCAAATAATTTATTGTTGTAATAAGCAGAGCAAGATGAACGTAAATAGACAAATATTACATTGTATATTTTTGTCCAATAGACATCAACAACATATAAAATAGCATGTATCCCTTTAAATAAAACAACACACAATAGTCCATTAAATCTTTACAAAATAACATGAAGGCAAATACAGCCATAGCAATCTCTCTCTCTCTCTCTTTCTCTCTCTCTCTCTCTCTCTCCCTCTCTCCCTCTCTCGCTCTAAGTAGAGAGAGAGGAAGTAGAGGAAGCAGCGTTCTGGGTTTGGGTTGTGTATGTGTGTGTGTGTGTGTGTGTGTGTGTGTGTGTGTGTGTGTTCGGTAAAGTAAATAATAATAATAATGCATTTTATTTATAGGCGCCTTTCAAAACACTCAAGGTCACCTTACAAAATCAACAATAAAACAATCAATCCATTAAACAAACAAACAGAGCAACAAACAGTAAAAAACATCATAATACTGTTAATAAAATGAACAGGCAAAGCAAAAAAAAAAAAGAAAAAAAGAAAAAAAAAGAACGGTCATTACATAAAAGAAAAAAGAGTTAAAGCGAGTAAGCCTCTCTGAAAAGATACGTTTTTAGGTGAGATTTGAAAGTGGTTATGGACGTGGAGTGTTGAATGTAGTGGGGCAGGGAGTTCCAGAGGTAGGGGGCTGAGTGACCGAAGGCTCTAAACCCCATGGTAACCAGACGAGCAGGTGGGAGGATGAGCTGGATGGAGGAAGAGGACCTGAGAGAACGGGTGGGTGTCTTGATATGGAGGAGTTCAGTGAAAAATAAACAAAATAAACAATGCTAATTAGTTAAATAAGTCACTTCTCTTCCAATGCGCAGGCATCAACCAGTAGAAACAGAGTGAAGCAGGGAGGGAGGTTAATATATGTGTATATATTTGCATTTGGTGGAGGCATCTTAAAACAGTGAGTGTGTCACGGCTTGTGCAGGGAGGTGAACCCAAATGCAGACATCAGACTCAGAGGGTTAGGTGGAAACGGAAGCTTTACTTCATGTCAACAGGCAGACAGAGACAAACATACAACAAACAATGAACCGACAAACTGGGGCAGAAACTAGGGAACTTAAAATGCATGGAACATGGTGAACCAGTTACTTATGGCTGTGGTTAAATCTTTTATTTTTCGCTCTTGTAAACTACTAGTGTTAGAAAGCTCTATAACCAGGCTAATGTTGGATGACTCTAACAACCTCCCCCATGACAGAGGGACCTTGACCCCATGACCCTAGACTCTGGCTCTATGATGCTAGGTTATCCTCTGAACCCTGAGGTCAAGAGACTTAGGCCCAATCCCAGTTCCCTCCTTGCCCATACCACGTAACACACACACACACACACACATACCAAACCCGGAGCTTCCTCTACTTCCTCCTCTGACTGAATCCGCTGTCTGCTGCTCTCATAGCTCTGCTGCTCGTGTGTGCACTGTGCGCGTGCACGCCGGGGCGAGTTCCTGCAGCGAGCGTAGCGGCAATAAACACATATTTTATTTATTGTTGTGTTGAATATTGGATCGGGGCTGGATAAATAGTATTCGGGGAAGCCGAATGATGAATATTGATTCATGGATGGATGAATGAGAGTGAGTGAGTGAGAGAGAGAGAGAGAGAGAGAGAGAGAGAGAGAGAGAGAGAGAGAGAGACTGACTCTCTCTTAGTGATACGCATCTGTCCAGTATTTGAATCCACTACTTCCCCCACCCCCCCCCCCCCCCCCCCTTCCTTCTTATGCCACTAGCTCTTCATCTTCTTGTCAGGGCACACGTGAGACAGGATGAGATCCACCATGTTCTTGATGATGGCCGGGGGCGGGTGGATATTGTGGGGGAGACGATGGGCTAAGGTCATCTCCCAGGCGTCCACAAACACAACAGCCAGGCCCGTGAACATGGTCCTGAGAACCCTGTCCAGCTGCAGCGAGAACCAGTCACTGCTGTGCACGCTCGTCTCCTGGTCCATGGCCACAAAGTTAGCCGAGCGGATCACCACGAGGGTGCCGGGGCCCCGGTCCAGGAGCCGTACCAGCGCCCGGCGGATGTGCCGCACGCGGCGTATGTAGACCTCCACGGGGAAGGATGTGAAGTGGGCCCAGATGCTGAAGACCACCACGGTGTCGGGGCCTCCGGCCAGGCCGTCCAGCTCATTGGCGACGTAGCGTAGCTCGCTGGTGCTAACGGGGAGGATTCTGATGAGCGGACCGTGACAGCGGTACTTCAACAGGATGTTGTGTTTACCGTCCACCGCCATCAAGGGCCCCACCTTCTTCGGACGGTGCAGGTTGAACTCTGATTTGTAGGAGAGACCGAAAGAGCGCGCACATTGGAAATGAACAACGGGACATGAATAAGGGTCAGAGCGTCGTGCGCACAGAGAGAGAGGGGTGTCAGTGCTCACCTGGTATGAAGGCCCTGGGGTACTCAAACCACTGCCTCACCGTGGAGTCTCCGTACATGTGGATCACCTTGCCAGTCAGGCACCGCGTGACGGACGAGGAGTCGTTAAACTGGCGAGCAGGAGTTCCACCGAAGGACCTCCAAGAGCCACCAGGAAGTCCCCGCCGTAGCGCTTGGGACGGCCCTGGAAGTCGTGCATCTGGACCAGGGCCTCCAGCTGGTCCCCCACGCGCCACTCCCTCCGGCCCTCTGAGGGCAGGATGGCGAACAGGCTGTGCACGGGGTCGCTGGTCTGGTTGAGGAGCGCGGGGGAGGAGTGTGCGGGGGGCTTGGGCCAGGCGATGGCGTTGAGGAGGTAGCGATCCTCCAGGGCTTCCTCGGGGGTGGGCTCCAGGCCCAGGTGGCTGCAGAAGGTGGGGTTGTGGTACGGAGGGAGGGGCCCCTTCTGGAGCTGAAAAAGCGTTGACACTGTGTGGAAGCTCAGGTTCTGAGGAGGACGAGAAGAGATGTCCAGTTTAAAGTGAAGCTGACCGCAGCATTGGTTTATTAGTCTTGAAAACTAAAGCGTAATTTATAGTCGCCGTTTTGCCGTCATGTTGGCTGGGGCCTGGCAGTTCACACACTCTGTTTGCGGAGCATCAAACGTCCAGAGGTGCGGACACGCGACAAATCGGTGAATCAGCCATGCGTGAGGGCCGGGATTATATCATTTTGGTTGGTGCCTCCTGGCAAAGTTCACACACGCCAGAATGCATCACCCAGGTGGGTGCTACACACTGGTAGAGGAGGAGGTGTGATATCCCCCCCAAAACTCAATATGCAAACCTTATTGAGTGCCTTCAATAGTGCTATATAAATTAAATGGCGTACTATTATTAAGGAATATTTCAGGTTTCTTCAGGAAGGCCTAGCAGCAAGTTGTAATAAACAATAGAATTAAGGATAATAAATACTATAATTTGACCTATGCCCACTGATTCACTAGGGGATTTTCCAATGTTAAATTAAACAAAATGTAACTTTATCACACACACTATGATGATGAAACACTAACTTCCAGAGTGAGAATGTTGCGCAGCAGGAAGAGGATACCAGAGAGTGCGAGGAGAAGGACGATGGGGGCAGATTTGGACAGATGTCGACACATGACCCCCATTGTTCTCCCATGTTTAGTCATATTCCACGGTCAACATTTTGGTAGTAGTAGTAGTGGGGTTTGTCAACACTTAAACAATAGAGAGGAGATACGGATTAAAAACATAACTTTCATAGATTAGAGTTTGTGTGTGTGTGTTTCATCACACGTGATAGTAAATCGATACGACCAACAACACAGTTGCTACTAGTTCATATTATGTACTTAGGAGTCTGCTATTAGGCAGCTTGGAATTAGCATTAACATTAACCGTGCTAGCGACGGCATGGTGTAGCACTGAGCTACGGCACGCTTTAGCGTTGTGAGTTTAAGCCCTCCTAGTTTTGTGATCGGCCAACAGTAATCTTTGACGTAAGCTAAATAACACGGACTAAGTCAATTGCCTTTCATCGTCATAAGATATGGCAAGTTGACAGTGGCGTAAGCAGATCATTAAGGCCCCGGTGCTATAATACAAAGTATCACAAAGTTGGCGTGGGTCGTAACCATGGATATAACACTCCTTCATAGAACACTGGCTCTTTAAGATAATTTAAGCTGAAACAGTGGGTTAACTGGCTCTTTAAGATAATTCCAGCTGAAACAGTGGGTTAACTGGCTCTTTAAGATAATTCCAGCTGAAACAGTGGGTTCACTGGCTCTTTAATATAATTCCAGCTGAAACAGTGGGTTCACTGGCTCTTCACTGGTTCACAGGAACCACACCCTCTCTGTGATAGCCAGATAGGGGCTTTGGTATGTGGTTCTTGGGTCGGTTCCAGTATGACTCACATCCTAGGAAGGAAGCGATGTTGTCGGAATAGCATGAGTTTTCAGGGCAAGCGAAGGCTCCACTCACACACACACACACACACACACACACACACACACACACACACACACACACACACACACACATACACACACACACACATAAATATACACAGTGGTGTAGTGGTGCCTTGAGAAGTGGGTATACTCTTAATTTTTTAAGCAGCCAGTCCAGCAAAAGGAGAAGCGCCCTGTGTTATAAACACTGACATGTAAGACTACTCTTGCATATTTAGTTCACCTAAAAATGGGCCTGTAGTATTTTCACATTGTCTCTTAACTATTCCCTCACCTTGTAAGTAGTCTATGGGCCAGTAGTTTATTTTGTCAACTGTCTCTTGCAACAGATAGCGAAGGCCAGAGTGTGGCACCATTATGAAATGAACTGTTGTCAAGGGGCAGTTTACAACTGTTACTGGTCCTACACAGGCCTAATGCATGAATAGAAGATTTATTAAAGATGAGACTGTGGTGAGGGGGGGCGTGGCCTAGCGCCGGCTGCAGCTAGAAGGGGCGGAGCGGCTCAATTGGGGCCACAGACGCAGCTATTATGAGCGCGATTAGGAAGCTATTAAAAGAATGACTTGTGTTGTGCTCTCCCAACAGTGAGGTCGGGTCCAGTCACGAGGTGGACTGGCCGTAAGACACAGAGAGATCGCACGTCCCCAGCAGGACGTTGATTGTGCATTTTGTGTTTGAACATGAAGAGACAATAAAAACGGAAGTTTTGCCTCCGTACTCCTCGTCGTCCGGCTCTTTCATCGTGGACTCGCCATCCACGTTACTGCACTTTCCCGTTCACTCCGTCGGGCCCCTGCGTGTCTGGCCCCTGCGTGTCTGGCCCCTGCGTGTCTGGCCCCTGCGTGTCTGGCCCCAGCGTGTCGGGATCCTGCGTGTCGGGCTCCTGCGTGTCAGGGGACAGCGTGTCGGGCCCCTGCGTGTCGGGCCCCTGCGTGTCGGGGGACAGCGTGTCGGGCTCCTGCGTGTCGGGCTCCTGCGTGTCAGGGGACAGCGTGTCGGGCCCCTGCGTGTCGGGCCCCTGCGTGTCGGGCTCCTGCGTGTCGGGCTCCTGCGTGTCGGGGACAGCGTGTCGGGCCCCTGCGTGTCGGGGGACAGCGTGTCGGGCCCCTGCGTGTCGGGCCCCTGCGTGTCGGGCTCCTGCGTGTCGGGGGACAGCGTGTCGGGCCCCTGCGTGTCGGGCCCCTGCGTGTCGACCTCCTGCGTGTCGGGGGACAGCGTGTCGGGGGACAGCATGTCGGGCCCCTGCGTGTCAGGCCCCTGCGTGTCGGGGGACGGCGTGTCGGGCCCCTGCGTTACTACCTCCTGGGGCGCCCGTTCACCCTCTGTTCGGACCACGCCCCCCTGCAATGGCTCCACCGCATGAAGGACACCAACCCACGGATCACACGGTGGTACCTGGCCTTACAGCCACTTCACTTCAGGGTGGTCCATAGGCCGGGGGCGCAGATGGTGGTGGCGGACTTCCTCTCCCGACTGCCTGAACTGGAGGGGGGGGGGGGGGGGGGGGGGGGGGAGTTGGCTGTCGGCCGGACGGCTCCCCGGCCTAAGTGGGGCGGTGGGGATATGTGGTGAGGGGGGGCGTGGCCTAGCGCCGGCTGCAGCTAGAAGGGGCGGAGCGGCTCAATTGGGGCCACAGACGCAGCTGTAGGGAATGAGCGCAATTAGATAACTATTAAATACTGACGTGTATTGTGCTCTTCCCACAATTAGGTCGGGTCCAGACAAGCGGCTGGCTGTCGATACACAGAGCTAAGCTGAGCAAATTGAGAAGCACGTGTTCATGCTGAACGGGACGTGCCGTGTATGCGTTTTTTTGATTGTGCAACGAAGGGAGACAATAAAGTTGAATTTTGCCTTCCTGACTTGGACCTTGATTATTTACCCTGGTCAGTAGCCGAGAGCGCGCTACACATGGGTTTTGTTCGAAGCAAAGATTAGGAAAGAGGTGGAAATATTAAAAAACCACCTATGAAGAGACACTTTTAAAGAATTGTTTATTGATGGTTCCAGCTTTATTAGTGACACAGATGATAGGAAAATGCAGATGCATTTTTAGAGAATGTTTAATTATGTGTATTTATGTTTATTTATTATTTTATTTTTTAATGTTGTTTTGTCTTGTGGAGGATGTTTGTTTTTATAGCTTATAAGTTATGTTGTGTATGATGTGTATGGTGAGCAGGATTATTTTGGGTGTGTATGTGATTGTTGCATGTTATTATTTATACCAGAATGATAATGTAAAAATCAATTGATATTTTTGATAACAAAAAAAACAAAGAACGGAGAAAACGACGACGGACAAACGGAGTGAAGGAACGGAGAGAAGCATCGAGACGGACAGACAAACGGTGACTCCAAACTCAGACCGGAAGTGTCGTACTGAGGGGGCGGGCCCGAGCCTGGAGCTCTGTATAAAGACCCCTCTGTCTTGTTAAGGAAACGGAAGTTTACGGAAATCCAACAGACGACATGACGAAGAGACGACGTGGACGCGTTAGCCTCTCCGGAGACGAAGAACATGACGTTTTAAAGCAGAAAGCCGGGACAGAAACATTCCAAGGTGGGTCCAACACATTGAACCTCTAATCCTCATTGTCCTGTCTGCAGTGCGCCATGTTGTACTAGCCCCACACGGGTCTCCTGCGCTCCGTGTGAACACGTGATGTTGATGCTTAGCGAAACCAACCTTCACGTGCTCTATTGTGTCGCCTCGTCGGAATCACAATTCCTGGATTCTTTATTGTCATGATGGTGGTTACACTGCCTGGCACAACGGTATTAGAACAGTCGTGTGTCTCCCTGAGCCTTCTAAAAGAGTAAGAGTGTATCTGGACAGGCCTAATGGCACTCTGTCCTTCTACAGAGTGTCCCCAGATGTAGGAGGGTCCTCAGACACACTGACACACATCCACACCTTCCAGGCCACCTTCACCCAGGAGGACCTATATCTTGGAGTTGGGTTATGCACTAACGCTCCATCGCTGCTGAAGCTTCTGAAGCTTCTGAGTGCTGCTTGCACTTTGAAATCAAAGAAAGGGACGTCAGAGGTACCCCCCTAGACTGGGGGAGCTTTCCCTTGATTTAATGTCTTGAGTTGGGGGGGGGGGGTGGTGGTGGTGGTGGGGGGGGGGGTTGCCCATCATGGGTGTTTTGTCCGGACATGTTTTTGAGTGTCTGGACACATGTATCTTTTTAAAAGGCCGTCACCTGTTGCCCATCATTCATATCATAATTTATACATCATGATTTAATCATTCTTTCACGTTACTATCACATTCCTTTCCCTTTTGTGAAGCATTATGTTACATGAGGTCAAAGGTCAACCCATAAATCAGGTCAAAGGTCACACATCTGTTGCACATCTGCCACACATCACATCTGTCACACAGCTGCCATCATCAATCATCTTGACAGCTAGGTCATTAATCATGGTAGTTAAATCTTGACACTAGCTGAATTGTTATTCTCTCTCACCTCATATGCAAATGGTAAAAAACAGAGTGCCAGCCCCCTTTATACACAAGCCACGCCCCTACCAGCGAAGCCACTTGACTGGGATCCTGGTAGAAAGCTGAGTGGGGAACCATTGGAAATCCCATAGAAACCACCTGGTTGTTTTGGTAAGAAGTGGGAGGATATTTGGGATTTTGGGTTAACTGACCACGTACTCTGGCCAGAACAGCACATGATGCCCTACATTCCCTGTTGGTTTTTCCCACGTTGCTTTGTTTTTGGAGACCTTTCATAAGCCGACACACATACAGTATGCCAACATAAGATAATTTACAGATAATCGCATATCGGCGATATGCGATCCTCACTGCTGTAGCACCAATCTGAAGGTATGGATGTTGGACATGCTCTATATAAGGACTTCTTTTCTGTCTGACACAGCCCTTTAATCCTTCCTCCGTTCGCCAGTGTTGCATGTTCCTAAGGACAGTTAATCACGTTCCCCAGATGTGCTAGATCGTCTCAACCTTCATATTAAACCCCTGCCGCCAACTTCCTCCTACCATACACACACACACACACACACACATATGCACGCACACACACACACAAACACACACACAAACACGCATGCACACACACGCACACACACGCATGCACACACATGCGCGCATGCATGCACACACTCGCACAAACACACACACACACAAACACACACACACACACACCCCGAGGGCCCTTGTGGTCGAGTGGTTGGCTCCAACCCCAACTGTTGAGGAGCTTCACAGCTCATGTTTTGTTCTTTTTTATTCATATTTTCTCTCTGCCTATGGCAGTGAAGCAGACTACATGGTGGACTTTGGTTGTTATCGTTGGTCTTGGTGTGCCAACTAATCTCATATTTGAATAAAGATGATGGTCATTATAGGCCTGCTGGTGTTTGTAGTTACAGGACTGACGTGGTCTCATATGAGGGAGGGAGAGCTGTATTCTTCTGATAACACATAATGATGATCTGTGTGTGTGTGTGTGTGTGTGTGTGTGTGTGTGTGTGTGTGTGTGTGTGTGTGTGTGTGTGTGTGTGTGTGTGTGTGTGTGTGTTTATGTAAGATCCAATTTTACCCCCAAGGAGTTATCTACTTCTTCAAACGGTGCAATTCTTTACACACACACACACACACACACACACACACACACACACACACACACACACACACACACACACACATGCAAACACACAGAAAGAGAGAGAGAGAGCGAGAGAGAGAGCTTTCTTGTGTCTGTATTTGTCTTCATTCATGTTATTTTGTAAACGTTTAATATGTTATTGTGTGTTGTTTTATTTGAAGGGATACATGCTATTTAATATGTTGTTAATGTCTATTAGACAAGCATATACAATGTAATATGTCTATAATGTCTATTTACGTTCATCTTGCTCTGCATATTACAACAATAAATAATTTGGTTTGAAGTAACTCAGTACTTGAGTAATCTTTTGACTAGATACTTTCTTACTCTTCCTCAAGCTATTATCTGCTGAATACTTTTACTTCTACTTGAGTTATTATTACTTTAAATATATACTTGTATTATATAAAAGTAGGCTGTTATAAATAGGAGGTTATTGACAGTGCTCACCGTGCGGTCGTTTGATTGGACCACAGGATCCAGTGAGTGACAGGTGGGACGGTCTCTGGCTCGAGCCAAACGGAGGAGACGGTTGTACAGCTTGTGTCGGGTTTCAAACCCATCCCGTGTTCCCCTTCCGCGCACATTGGTTCACGAGTACAACGCGGGTGAAATGACGTGATTGGCTGGAAAACAAGTCTCGCATGATTCCCACAACGTGGCCGGGCATGTGTGAGAGCATGGAGAGCAGTAGTCCCAGACGTCCATTCCAAACAGCGATCTGGTGACAACACGCCCTTGTCACTAAGGCCAATAAGCTGCAGCGGTTTCCTTCACATCGACATAGATCACACGTTGACAATAAGCCGCCCTTGCTGCTTGTGGGACTTTACAAAGAGGCGTTCCCTCCCACTAGACGCGGCTCGCGCGCTGGCACGTTGAACTTCAGTCGACGTTATGCAAATGAGCGTGTAGTGTGGCGCCTGTTTGGCCTTCTGATTGGCCAGTCGACATTCAGTGAGTCTTGGCGGGACACAATGTGAAGGAAACAGCTGTAGGTTATTACAGGCATGCACCATACAGGGGGACAGCTGTTACTAACAGCTGTCCCCCTGTATGGTGTATGCCTGGTCTGATTAGGTGTAGGGCCCCTAGTGTCTACAAAGGGAACAACAAAGTCATAATAATATATTAAATGGTCACGCTAATGGAATAGCGCATACACGTTGTAAGGTTAATTTATGTTGCTGATATTGTGTGTGTGTGTGTGTGTGTGTGTGTGTGTGTGTGTGTGTGTACTTTGCCTTGGGCCTTTTCTAAATACCTGCTTTTAAAGGGTGTAACAACATGAAGGAAAAAACACAAAAAGAACCCAACCCAACAAGATGACTCATTGTAGATAATTGAATGAAGAAAATAACCCTATCTATTATAGAATCACACGCCAGTACAAACATGCTTACCCTCACTCTGAGTACTCTGTACTCTGCTCTTCTGGGAAGAGAAATCATCCATTGTATAGATTCTACAGAAAGTCTTACTGATCCACTAGGAACAGAGGAGAGGAGACATTTTCTACGTCATGTGTGTCTATGCATTATGTTTATTTGTCTCTTTACTGATAACATGGTATCTATGTTCCTGTTGATCATACTGTAAAGAAGGAGCTGCATCAGTGACATGTCTCTACATGCTGTTTGAACTATCAAGTGTCTCTTTGTTTTTCTCTGAGTCAAGGAACAGCAGCCTATGAGAGGTTAGTCTGAATGGGAGGGGAATTGGACCAACTGGTTGTTTCACAACATCATTTCCTTGCTATAAGTTGTTGTTCACTTCATTACAGCAGGAAGAAGACTAAGGTACTGTACTCAACTCTGATCCGTGATATATACTTAATACGAATAACTTATATATCATATCAATAGGACAAGTGCTATTTTAACACGTACTGTTAAAAACGTTATTAAATGTTAAGTACATGTTTGAACTGTAGCATACTTGTCTTTGTCTGTCTCTGTCTGAGCTTCTAGACATCAGAGCTCTCTGTCTATCGTTCATATTTTAACAAAGTCTTCATCACTGAGCAGATCCCAACAAACCAAATGTGGGACAAAGAGTAGTTTGTGTGGGGAAATGTGTGACACGTTACCAATGTGGAGAGCTAGTCTACAAATGAGTCTTTCTACCTTAAGAAATAAACATTCTCACATGTCGCTTCACATCGTATTCCCCCATGGGACGTTGAAAAGGACTAACTCTGAGAATCAACTTGCACCGGCTTTACCCAGTTCTAAGGAGTTTCACGGTCTTTGTTGAAAGTGCATTTCATTTTCTTTGTGGTAGTTTCCAACATATTCCGCCTAAATCTGCACAGCTTGTGACTTTGTGGTGACTCCATGTTCTGCGTTGGGCGGAGCATAGCAGGCAGCAAAGACGGTGACAGGTTCACCTGCACTCGACACACATGTGTGCTCAGTTTGATTGACATCAAACACACCCCCGTGATGACAGCCTTCCCTGCCTTCTTCACAGCCATTGGCTAAAATCCAGATTTTAGAAAAGTGTCTGTCCTGCAGTGGTTTGACTTTTGAAACCAAGAGCCAATCAAAATGCGGGACATCCTCTCAATATGTTGGAAGCGGGACAAGAGATACAAATACTGTGCAGTCCCTCATTGAGCAGGACACTTAACACCTACGGTGAGGTCATGGAAAGGCAGCCTATAAGAGGTTAGTCTGAGAGGAGTATAAACTGGGAGGGGAACTGGTCCAACTGGTTGGTTCACAACATACTTTCCTTGTTACTGACTCAGACGGTTTGGTGTGGCTCACTTCATTACAGCAGGAAGAAGACTAAGGTGCTGTACTCAACTCTGATCCGTGATACATCATAAATATGTATGACTTTGAATATTACCAACAGGTTGATGGTTAGTTTTTTGTAAAAACACACGGTTAAAAACAATATTAAATATATGTTTGCATTGCTATTTGTAAAAATTACTATTGAATAATTTTGACGATTCTTGCTCTATAGGATGCTACAGGTTAGACTGTGGACATTGGGGATCGAAGCCAGAACCTTTCAGCTTGGAGTCAAGCTTCTGGTTGAGGTTTAAAAACTTCTATGACTTTTTTTTTCTCATTTGGGATTTGTCCTAAATCACAAGGGTCCTTGGGTGAGGTACTTGGGGTAGAATGAACAGTTGTTATATTTGTAGTATGGTATTATGATTAATATTGGTATTCTTCTGATTTAGGATTTGTCCTAAATCACAAGTCCTTGGGTGTCTTTAAAGGTACTTAGGATGAAATATATAGTTGATATATTTGTAGTGTGGAATTTTGATATTATTATTATTATTATTATTATTAGGAAGACGGCCATCTTGGTTAGTGAAGGTGTTTAAACGTCATCTTGTATTGGGTCTTGTTCTCTGTGGGCCTGCATCACAGATCTGGTTGTGATGTCATACAACATGAGGAAGTCCATATATGGTCATACTTTCAGAGCGGTTTAACCAGCATAGGGAACAATAGGTAAGATATCCGCATGGTGATCTTGATCTTGATCAGACACATTTGAAGCCCTTAGAGACCTCCTGTGTGGAATGATAAATAGTTATCAAATAGTTATTAGAAACATCTGGGTAGCATCTCCAAATCTTTCCCCTCATTGAGAATAAGAGGGTCTATGAATCTGCGTCTAAGAAAGACCACCCTGCCTCTCGTCCAAAGTAAACAGAGACAACAGCCCCCTGTGACCGGCAATAAGCAGCTTATATAAAAGCAGTGAATAAACAAAAGCTGAATGGCCGTAGAAACAATATGTAGTTGTGTTTGTGTCCAGGTCTCCAGTCTACTATGAATGAGGAGAGAGAGGAGGGGGGTCCTACCTCTAAAACCACCCTGTCTGGGGAACATGGCCGCCAGAGCAAAGCTTAAGAGGTAAGAAGAGGATCTCTCACTGTCTGTGATTGTTGTCCATCTCAGAGCTCAGCAGTGATATATCATGACTCCATCATTAGTCTGAGTAAAAGCTGTGTGTGTGTTGTGTCTAAGCCCAGAGCAGCTGGAGAGATCAAACTCCCCTGGACCCAGCTGTGTCTCTATGAAGAGTGACCGGTTTAAGGAATTAATCAACCGCTTTGAACCAAGGTGAGAATCTGTCAGAGATTATATAAAAATACAAACAGTCAGACATCCATAAATCCTGGTTCTTGTTTTTCTAGAAGAGTCCAGCAGGAGAGAGCAGACTCCCCTGGAACCAGCTGTGTCTCCATGAAGAGTGACCACTCTATGCGTCTACCTGTTGGGTTTAAAGATGGAAATCAGTCAATTGAGAAGAGGTGAGGATATAAATAGGCATAGATGAGGGTTTCTTCAGCGCTGACAAGGGATAAGGAAGTTACTGGAGTCCAGGTGGTTCTGATTTGTGCAGCAATGGCTCGGTCCAGGGTTGTTGCGTGGAAGGGGGGTTTGAGATGGGTAGGTGTCAGGGTGTTGGGGTCCAGACCGGGTTTCTTTAGTCAGGGAGTGATGACAGTGAGTTTAAGGGAAAACAACATGAGGATCCTCCAGATGTCATGGAGGAGGTTACTATTTTGAGGATGAGTGGGGAGACTGTGAGGAAACATTTACATTTAGGGCATTTAGCAGATGCTTTTATCGAAAGTGATTTACAACGGTTCATAGACACAATGACACACCGACGGTGGAGTCAACCATGCAAGGAGACAGCCAGCTCATCAGGAGCAGTTAGGGTGAGGTGTCTTGCTCAGGGACACCTCTACATTCAGCTAGGAGGAGCCGGGGATCAAACTAGCAACCTTCCTGTTACAAGTCAACCTGCTCTACCTCCTGATCTAAATTAAAACAGACTTTGACAAGGGTGGAGGAGGTGGGGTCCAGGCGCAGGTGGAGTACTTCATGCATGTTATTATGGAGGACAGGTCAGCACTGGGGATTTCTGTTAAAGAGGTGGATGTGTGGCTTGGGTGTTCTGGTTCTGGCTGGTTGGGTTCTGGGGGCAGGAGGGTGTGTGTGTGTGTGTGTGTGTGTGTGTGTGTGTGTGTGTGTGTGTGTGTGTGTGTGTGTGTGTGTGTGTGTGTGTGTGTGTGTGTGTGTGTGTGTGTGTGTGTGTGTGTGTGTGTGTGATTATATTTTGAAATACAGTACGAATATCAAACATCCATACATCCTGGTTCATGTTTTTCTAGAAGAGTCCAGCAGGAGAGAGCAGACTCCCCTGGACCCAGCTGTGTCTCCATGAAGAGTGACCACTCTATGAGTCTACCTTTTAGGTTTAAAGATGGATATCAGTCTATTGAGAAGAGGTGAGGATTTATCAGAGATTATAAATATACAGAATATATTAAATGTCCATAAATCTTAAAGATAAGTCTGAATGAGAGGAGGGACAAGGCTGTTTTAGTGAAGTGGTTGACATGGTGTGAATGAGAGGAGGTATAAGGCTGTTTTAGTGATGTGGTTGACATGGTGTGAATGAGAGGAGGGATAAGGCTGTTTTAGTGATGTGGTTGACATGGTGTGAATGAGAGGAGGGATAAGGCTGTTTTAGTGATGTGGTTGACATGGTGTGAATGAGAGGAGGGATAAGGCTGTTTTAGTGATGTGGTTGACATGGTGTGATGAGAGGAGGGATAAGGCTGTTTTAGTGATGTGGTTGACATGGTGTGAATGAGAGGAGGGATAAGGCTGTTTTAGTGATGTGGTTGACATGGTGTGAATGAGAGGAGGGATAAGGCTGTTTTAGTGATGTGGTTGACATGGTGTGAATGAGAGGAGGGATAAGGCTGTTTTAGTGATGTGGTTGACATGGTGTGAATGAGAGGAGGGATAAGGCTGTTTTAGTGATGTAGTTGACATGGTGTGAATGAGAGGAGGGATAAGGCTGTTTTAGTGATGTGGTTGACATGGTGTGAATGAGAGGAGGGATAAGGCTGATGCTGAGATTTGAGGTGAGTTTAAGGGAAGACGAGATGAGGCCAGAGGTCAGAGAGGAGGTTACTATTTTGATAATGAGTGGGGAGACTGTGAGGAAACATTTACATTTAGGGCATTAGCAGATGCTTTAATCCAAAGCGACTTACATTGGTTCATAGACACACCAACACACCGACAGTGGAGTCAACCATGCAAGGAGACAGCCAGCTCATCAGGAGCAGTCAGGGTTATGTGTCTTGCTCAGGGAAACCTCGACATTCAGCTAGGAGGAGCCGGGATCAAACTAGCAACCTTCCTGTTACAAGTCACCCTGCTCTACCTCCTGATCTAAACTAAAACAGGCTTTGACAAGGGTGGAGGAGGTTGGGTCCAGGTGCAGGTGGAGTACTTCATGCATGTTATTATGGAGGACAGGTCAGCACTGGGGATTTCTGTTAAAGAGGTGGATGTGTGGCTTGGGTGTTCTGGTTCTAACTGTTTGGGTTCTGGGGGCAGGAGGGTGTATGTGCGTTTGTTTGTGTGTGTGTGTGTGTGTGTGTGTGTTATTATATTTTTGAAATACAGTATGTTTATCTAACATCCATAAATCCTGGTTCATGTTTTTCTAGAAGAGTTCAGCAGGAGAGAGCAGACTCCCCTGGACCCAGCTGTGTCTCCATGAAGAGTGACCACTCTATGGAACAACCTGTTAGGTTTAAAGATGGAAATCAGTCTATTGAGAAAAGGTAAGGATTGATTAGAGATTATAAATATACAGCATTTATCAGACGTCCATAAATCCTTAGAAGTCCATAAGTTCATATAACTGATAAGGTGGAAAATCTGTTATATGATGTGGTTGACATGGTAAGGCAGTTTTAGTGATGTGGTTGACATGGTGTGAATGAGAGGAGGGATAAGGCTGTTTTAGTGATGTGGTAGTTGACATGGTGTGAATGAGAGGAGGGATAAGGCTGTTTTAGTGATGTGGTTGACATGGTGTGAATGAGAGGAGGGATAAGGCTGATGCTGAGATTTGAGGTGAGTTTAAGGGAAGACCAGATGAGGTGGTTACTATTTTGATAATGAGTGGGGAGACTGTGAGGAAACATTTACATTTAGGGCATTAGCAGATGCTTTAATCCAAAGCGACTTACATTGGTTCATAGACACACCAACACACCGACAGTGGAGTCAACCATGCAAGGAGACAGCCAGCTCATCAGGAGCAGTCAGGGTTAGGTGTCTTGCTCAGGGAAACCTCGACATTCAGCTAGGAGGAGCCGGGGATCAAACTAGCAACCTTCCTGTTACAAGTCACCCTGCTCTACCTCCTGATCTAAACTAAAACAGGCTTTGACAAGGGTGGAGGAGGTTGGGTCCAGGTGCAGGTGGAGTACTTCATGCATGTTATTATGGAGGACAGGTCAGCACTGGGGATTTCTGTTAAAGAGGTGGATGTGTGGCTTGGGTGTTCTGGTTCTAACTGTTTGGGTTCTGGGGGCAGGAGGGTGTATGTGCGTTTGTTTGTGTGTGTGTGTGTGTGTGTGTGTGTGTTATTATATTTTTGAAATACAGTATGTTTATCTAACATCCATAAATCCTGGTTCATGTTTTTCTAGAAGAGTTCAGCAGGAGAGAGCAGACTCCCCTGGACCCAGCTGTGTCTCCATGAAGAGTGACCACTCTATGGAACAACCTGTTAGGTTTAAAGATGGAAATCAGTCTATTGAGAAAAGGTAAGGATTGATTAGACTATAAAAATACAGCATTTATCAGACAGCCATATATCATATAAGTCCTTAAGTTCATATAACTGATTAGGTGGAAAAATTTGTTATATGATGTGGTTGACATGGTGTGAATGAGAGGAGGGATAAGGCTGTTTTAGTGATGTGGTTGACATGGTGTGAATGAGAGGAGGGATAAGGCTGTTTTAGTGATGTGGTTGACATGGTGTGAATGAGAGGAGGGATAAGGCTGATGCTGAGATTTAAGGTGAGTTTAAGGGAAGACCAGATGAGGTGGTTACTATTTTGAGGATGAGTGGGGAGAGTGTGAGGAAACATTTACATTTAGGGCATTAGCAGATGCTTTTTTCCAAAGCGACTTACAACGGTTCATAGACACATTGACACACCGACGGTGGAGTCAACCATGCAAGGAGACAGCCAGCTCATCAGGAGCAGTCAGGGTTAGGTGTCTTTCTCAGGGACACCTCGACATTCAGCTAGGAGGAGCCGGGGATCAAACTAGCAACCTTCCTGTTACAAGTAAACCCGCTCTACCTCCTGATCTAAACTAAAACAGGCTTTGACAAGGGTGGAGGAGGTGGGGTCCAGGGCGTAGGTGGAGTACTTCATGCATGTTATTATGGAGGACAGGTCAGCACTGGGGATTTCTGTTAAAGAGGTGGATGTGTGGCTTGGGTGTTCTGGTTCTAACTGGTTGGGTTATGGGGGCAGGAGGGTGTATGTGTGTTTGTTTGTGTGTGTGTGTGTGTGTGTGTGTGTTATTATATTTTTGAAATACAGTATGTATATCTAACATCCATAAATCCTGGTTCATGTTTTTCTAGAAGAATCCAGCAGGAGAGAGCAGACTCCCCTGGACCCAGCTGTGTCTCCATGAAGAGTGACCACTCTATGGAACAACCTGTTAGGTTTAAAGATGGAAATCAGTCTATTGAGAAAAGGTAAGGATTGATTAGAGATTATAAATAGACAGCATTTATCAGACGTCCATAAATCCTTAGAAGTCCATAAGTTCATATAACTGATAAGGTGGAAAAATCTGTTATATGATGTGGTTGACATGGTGTGAATGAGAGGAGGGATAAGGCTGTTTTAGTGATGTGGTTGACATGGTGTGAATGAGAGGAGGCATAAGGCTGATGCTGAGATTTAAGGTGAGTTTAAGGGAAGACCAGATGAGGTGGTTACTATTTTGAGGATGAGTGGGGAGAGTGTGAGGAAACATTTACATTTAGGGCATTAGCAGATGCTTTTTTCCAAAGCGACTTACAACGGTTCATAGACACATTGACACACCGACGGTGGAGTCAACCATGCAAGGAGACAGCCAGCTCATCAGGAGCAGTCAGGGTGAGGTGTCTTTCTCAGGGACACCTCGACATTCAGCTAGGAGGAGCCGGGGATCAAACTAGCAACCTTCCTGTTACAAGTAAACCCGCTCTACCTCCTGATCTAAACTAAAACAGGCTTTGACAAGGGTGGAGGAGGTGGGGTCCAGGGCGTAGGTGGAGTACTTCATGCATGTTATTATGGAGGACAGGTCAGCACTGGGGATTTCTGTTAAAGAGGTGGATGTGTGGCTTGGGTGTTCTGGTTCTAACTGGTTGGGTTATGGGGGCAGGAGGGTGTATGTTGGGGGGGGGGTTGGGTTGTTTGTTTGGTGGGTGGGAGTTTGATGTGGGTGGTTTTGGGGTGGGGGGGTTGTGGTGGGTTTGGGGTGATTGGTGTTTGGGGTGGTGGTGGGGGTGTGTTAGTTGTTGGGGTTTTTGAGGGGTTGTGGTGGGGGGGGATTGGGGGGGGGTTTGGTGTTGTGGGTGGGGGGTTGGGGGTGGATGGGGGGGGGTTGGTGTGTGAGGTGTGGGGTGGGATGGTTGGGTTGGGGTGGGGGTGTTGGTGTGTGGTTGGGGGGTGGGGGTGTGGTGGGGGGGTTGGGGGGGGGTTTTTGGGGGGGTGGTGGGGGTGGGGTTTGGGTGGGGTCTTAGTGGTATTAGGGGAGGGGGGAGGGGGGGTGTATGGTGGTTGGTGTATTGTGAGTTTGGGGGTGGGGGGGTAGGGGTGGTATGAGGGGTTGTGGTGTTGCGCTGGGGGTAAGGGGGTTAGTTTTGGGGGTATTGGGTTTGGAGTGGTTGTTTTATTGAGGGGGTTGTGGGTGGGGTGGGGGGGGGTGGGGGTGGTAGGATGGATGGGTGGTGGTGGGGTTATGGATGGGGTAGGGGGGGTGGGGGGGGGGGGGGATTTTGGGGGAGGATGGGGGGGGGTGTGGGGGGGTGGTTGGGGAGTAGGGGGGGGGGGAAGGTGTTGGTGGTGGTTGGGGGGGGGGGGGGTTGGTTTGGGGGGTGGTTTGGGGGTGGTTGTGTGGTGTGGGTTTTTGTGTTTATTATATTTTTAAATGGGGGGGTGGGGGTGATTTATGTATAAAGAGGTGGAGAATGTGTAGGGTTGTGAAAGGGTGGGGTTTTGTTAGGTTTGATGGAATTGGTGTTTTTGAGTTTTGGGGGTTGTGGTGTTTATTGTATGGTTGGTAGTGTAAATTTTTAGGTGGGAATGGGATGTGAGGTGTTGGGGGTTTGAGGGGTGTGAGTTGGGGGGGTTAAGGGGGTTTTAGTGGGGGTGTTGTGGTGAATGGGTGGGGTATGGTGGAGGGTTGGTTGTGGTGTTTGGTGGGGGTGGGGGGTGGGGGGGGGGGTTGGGGTGGGGGTGATGTGGTTTGAGATGAGAGGTGGGGGGTAAGGCTGTTTTAGTGATGTGTTGACAGGTGGTGGGTTGGGGGTGGGAGGGGATTGGCTGTTTTAGTGGTGTATGTGGGGTTGACATGGGTGTGAATGAGAGGAGGGATAAGGGTTGATGCTTTTAATGTGGTGAGTTTAAGTGGGGGGATGAGGGTGGGTTTATTTTGAGGTGGATTTGGTGAGAGTGTGAATTTGACATTTATTAGGTGAGGGGATAAGATGCTTTTTTAAGCGACTTGGTGGGTTGATATGACACATTGACAAGGAGGGGTGTTGGGTCAACCATGCAGGGTACACAGATCATCAGTATGAGGTGTGAAGGGGTTATTTATTGATACAAGAAGGGATGGTTTAAACAATAGCAACCTTCCTGTTACATTAGTCTACCTCTGACTAAACTAAAACAGGCTTTGACAGGGTGGAGGAGGTGGGGTCCAGGGGAGGTGGAGTATGCATGTTATTATGGAGGACAGGTCAGCACTGGGGATTTCTGTTAAAGAGGTGGATGTGTGGCTTGGGTGTTCTGGTTCTAACTGTTTGGGTTCTGGGGCAGGAGGGTGTTATGTGTGTTTGTTTGTGTGTGTGTGTGTGTGTGTGTGTGTGTGTGTGTGGTGTGTGTGTGTTATTATATTTTTGAAATACAGTATGTATATCTAACATCCATAAATCCTGGTTCATGTTTTTCTAGAAGAATCCAGCAGGAGAGAGCAGACTCCCCTGGACCCAGTTGTGTCTCCATCAAGAGTGACCGCTCTATGAGTCTACCTGTTAACTTTAAAGATGGAAATCTAAATATTGAGAAGAGGTAAGGATTTATAGAGTGACCTGTTGGAGATATGGATGAGGGTTTCTTCAGTGGTGAAGGGTCGAGGGGTCGAAGGTGGGAGATGGTTTTTAGGTTGTAAAAGGCTGTTTTAGTGATGTGGTTGACATGGTGTGAATGAGAGGAGGGATAAGGCTGTTTTAGTGATGTTGTTGACATGGTGTGAATGAGAGGAGGGATAAGGCTGTTTTAGTGATGTGGTTGACATGATGTGAATGAGAGGAGGGATAATGCTGTTTTAGTGATGTGGTTGACATGGTGTGAATGAGAGGAGGGATAAGGCTGTTTTAGTGATGTGGTTGACATGGTGTGAATGAGAGGAGGGATAAGGCTGTTTTAGTGATGTGGTTGACATGGTGTGAATGAGAGGAGGGATAAGGCTGTTTTAGTGATGTGGTTGACATATTGTGAATGAGAGGAGGAATAAGGCTAATGCTGAGATTTAAGGTGAGTTTAAAGGAAGATGAGGCCAGAGGTCAGGGAGGAGGCAACTATTTTGAGAATGAGTGGGAAGAGTGTGAGGAAACATTTACATTTAGGGCATTTAGCAGGACGAGGATGGATAAGGCTGTTTTAGTGATTTGGATGACATGGTGTGAATGAGAGGAGGGAGAGTTGGGGAGTAGGGAGAGGAGGGTGGTTGGAGTAAAAGCCGGCTAAATCGTTTATCTTTAGATTAGTAAATGACTGAAGTGCACTTTTGGAGATAAAACCTCATCTAGGTTTGTGTAACTGAACCTTTATATAGAACTCATAAACTCGTAAGAAACGTGAACTGTGTTTACATACATTAATGTACCTCATCATAGCGTCCCGCTACTATATCAGCATCAATCAATCATTTTGGGGGTTGTTCAGAATATTGAGTTCATATTACATGTTCACGTTCATGTATTAAATACAGGATATATGTGTGCATGTTACAGAAAATGAAATAATGCCCATAGGTCATTAACAAGCGCATGTGGATTTGTACAAGAGGTGGTCTTTTAGGTTATTATTTTTGGCCTGGTCTTTGTTCCTGTATTCTACACAGCTGGTGTAAAATAAATAAATAAATAAATAAACCCTTGGTTTTTGAACGGTGCCTGGTTGAAAAGTGTAATTTCAATACCTTTTTGCTTTGTTACCTCCCTACTACATCTGATACTCATTTAGGGCCGAAATAATATTCTTAATAATTTACAAACTAAATGTTTACAATTACTGAACAAATATTATGACAATTAAATGTATATTTCTTGGTAGAAATGTTATCGAAACTCATTCTAATGCAAAATTGATTTCAAAATATTGCATTTTCCACTGAGAATAAAAGCCATGCCTGCGCTTTTTGTGTGCAGGCACACTGATCGCTCGTATTGCTGGAAATTCGTGCAAATTGTGCAAACTATTGTGTATAACTTTCCGTACTATCATTCGAACGATTCTATGAGGATACGTTGCTCAGGGAGGATGTCACTATTTTGAGAAGGCATGGGGAGAGCGTATAGAAACAGGCTTTGACAAGGGTGGAGGAGGTGGGGTCCAGGGTGCAGGTGGAGGACTACATGCTTGGTATTATGGAGGACAGGTCGGCAGTGGGGATTTCTGTGAATGAGGTGGATGTTATATTTGGGTGTTCCGGTTCTGGCTGGTTGTGTCTTTAGGTGTTCCAGTTCTGGCTGGTTTGGTTCTGGAGTGTTCAAGTTCTGGCTGGTTGGGTTCTCGGGCACAGAGGACCGTTGGTTGGGTTAGGGTTAGGGTATTGGATTGTGTCAAAATATAATAGATTGTGTGTCTGTGTGAGTGTTCTCCACAGGCAACACCAGGAGAGGTCAAAGGTCACCAGTGCTTAGTCTGTACAGCAGCATCAAACAGATGATCAAGGTGTGTAAATGTCCAACAAGACATTTGACTTAAGCTTGAGGAGGGATAAGGCTGTTTTAGTGATGTGGTTGATATGGTGCGAATGAGAGGGAGATCCTTGTTCTTGTTTTTCTAGAAAGGTCCAGTGGGCGAGAGCAGACTCCCCTGGACCCAGCTGTGTCTCCATGAAAAGTGACTGGTCTATGGAGCATCCTACTGTATTTAAAGATGGACTCCCCTCCAGAGAGTTTCAAACAGATGATGAAAACAGACCAGTTGGTAGTTCAGACTCTACTGACACTAATGTGTGTGTGTGTGTGTGTGTGTGTGTGTGTGTGTGTGTGTGTGTGTGTGTGTGTGTGTGTGTTCTCCACAGACAACACCAGGAGAAGTCAAATGTTTCCAGTGCTCAGTCTGTACAGCAGCATCAAACAGAGCTGATCAAGGTGTGTAAATGTCCAACAAGACATTTGACTTTAGCTCTCTACCTGAACATTAAAAAGCATCTCTTGTGGTGCTAATAGTCTCCAGGCTTCCCTCTTTAGACCAGCGGGACGTGAATCTAGGACAGATGCTTCTGATGTCCTCAGTTAGTGTAGAGTTAGAGTAAAGATCTCCTTGATGTTTGTTTTGTTCCAGAGGGCTGAGGAGAATGCACACACTTTTCTAGACAAGGAGCTGAAGAAGCTCTGGAGAGTTCTCTTCCCATATTACCCACAATGCTCAGATAGTCAGAGGGTAGAGGAGGAGGTGGATGGTAAGAATGAGGAGCAGAAGAGGCGCGCCATAGAGGGAGTGGTAGACATCACAAAGCTCTGCCTGATGGAGATGAACCAGGAGGAACTGGCCGACACACTGTGGGGCGGTAAGATACTCTTATTTTGAAAACTGAGAAGACTCTTACTTTGCAAAAAGAAAAGTAAGGGACTAAATTAGATCATGGTACATTTCTACATTTCTGTAATTTCCATGCTGAGATATCTTTCCTTTTGGGGGTTATTGTGGGGGTATCAGGTTAAATTATTTTATCTAGCTATGTATGGTTATTCTCGGGCAATTAGGTTAAATGGTTTGATCCATATATGCAGGGACATTGTGGGAACATTGTGGGACATTGTTAAAGAATATAAAATAATATACTGCAGATCAACAGCCGAATAACTCAGTGGAAGATATGCAACGCTATCTTGTTATGTCATAGAAGTCATTTCCACTGAAACACAACAATGATAGCATTATTTATAGGAAGTTATAACACATTGTGGGAGTGTGTGTGGATGGTGGCTGGTTTAAGCAGCCTCACCTGGCCCGAGTCAGACTGATTGGACTCTGGGGCTGGGTGGGGCTGCACACCTGTTGCACATTGACCAATCAGTGTGCACAGGTTAAACCAGCCACCACCAGACACACTCGGGAAGAGCTCTTCGGCATGGCAGCATGGAGCACCGTCTGCCGGCCTCATCGTATGCAACCTTGACAATAAACCGGTTTTCAACATCACCACCCTGTGTCCAATTGGTTTGGAGGAGTCCGAGGAAAGTCACCTAGGTGGAGTATGGGAGCCACCTAGGTGGCGTGTAAATAGGGACATTTGCTACATTGGTGCCTGAACAGAGACCTCTCCAAACCAATTGGACACAGGGTGGTGATTTTAAATCCAGTTTATTGTTTAAAGTTGAATGGAATGAGGCAGGCAGACGGTGCTCCGTGCTACCATGCCGGAGAGCTCTCCTCGAGTGTGTGTGGTGGTGGCTGGTTTAACCTGTGCACACTGATTGCTCAATGTGCAACAGGTGTGCAGCCCCACCCAGCCCCAGAGTCCAATCAGTCTGACTCGGGCCAGGTGAGGCTGCTTAAACCAGCCACCATCCACACACACTCCCACACACATCTTAAGTAGAATAGCGCTTGCTATTATATTTCACTTGCTGTGGTAATATTAAAAATAATCCTGAAAATAGTGTATCCATAGCATGCAGTCCTAGTCACAACTGGATTCTCCAACCACAAGTAATAAAGCCACTAAATATCATGAAGTTGATCATTTAACACAAATTATTGATATGTTTACACTGATGTAACCAGCCAATAACTGATGTCTTCTGGTGTTTTCTCATTTAGCATCTGGTGCTGTTGAGTGCCAACATAACATCAAGTCTCATCTGAAGGAGAAGTTGAGGTGTGTGTTTGAGGGAATCCCTAAAGCAGGACAGCCAACAGGTCTGAATGACTTCTACACAGAGCTCTTCATCACAGAGAGAGGCAGTGGAGAGGTCAACAAGGAACATGAGGTCAGACTGATTGAAACAGCTTCCAGGAAACCAGCCAAGGAGGAAACACCAATCAAATGTGAACACATCTTTAAACCCTTACCTGGACAAGATCAACCAATCAGAACAATAATGACAACTGGAGTGGCCGGCATTGGTAAAACCGTCTTAACACACAAGTTCACTCTGGACTGGGCTGAAGGCAAAGCCAACCACGACATACACTTCACATTTCCCTTCACTTTCAGAGAGCTGAATTTACTGATAGGGAAAGAGTTTAGCTTGGTGGAACTTCTTCATCACTTCTTTATTGAGACCAAAGAAGCAGGAATCTGCAGATACGACCAGTTCAAAGTTGTCTTTATCTTGGATGGTCTGGATGAGTGTCGACTTCCTCTGGACTTCAAGAACAACCAGATCTGTACTGATGTCAAAAAGTCCACCTCGGTGGACGTGCTGCTGACAAACCTTATCAGGGGCTACCTGCTTCCCTCCGCTCGCATCTGGATAACCACACGCCCTGCGGCAGCCAATCAGATCCCTGCTGAGTATGTTGGCATGGTGACAGAGGTGAGAGGGTTCACCGACCCACAGAAGGAGGAGTACTTCAGGAAGAGATTCAGAGAGGAGACGCTGGCTAGCACGATCATCTCCCATATCAAGACATCACGAAGCCTCCACATCATGTGTCACATCCCAGTCTTCTGTTGGATCACTGCTACAGTTCTGGAGGACTTCTTCAAAACATCCCAGAGAGGAGAAGAGATGCCCAATACCGTGACTCAGATGTACATCTTCTTTCTGAGGGTTCAGTCCATACAGGGCGACAGGAAGTATCATGGGAGAGCTGAAACAGATCCACACTGGAGTTCAGAGAGTAGGGAGATCATTGTTTCTCTGGGAAAACTGGCTTTTACCCAGCTGGAGAAAGGCAACCTGATCTTCTACGAGGCAGACCTGGCAGAGTGTGGCATCGATATCAGAGCAGCCTCAGTGTACTCAGGAGTGTTCACCCAGATCTTTAAAGAGGAGTGTGGGCTGTACCAGGACAGGGTGTTCTGCTTTGTCCATTTGAGCATCCAGGAGTTTCTGGCTGCCCTTTATGTCTTTCTGTCCTTCATCGACACTGGTGTCAATCTGCTCTCAGGACAACCAAAATCGCTTTGGTCTATTCTTATTAGAAACAAACAAACAAAGAAAAGAAAGGTCAAACTCTACCAGAGTGCTGTGGACAAGGCCTTACAGAGTGAAAACGGACACCTGGACTTGTTCCTCCGCTTCCTCCTGGGCCTCTCTCTGGAGACCAATCAGATTCTCCTACGAGGACTGCTGGGACTGACAGGAAGCAGCTCATTGACCAATGAGGAAACTGTGTCTTACATCAAGGAGAAGATAGGTGGAGATCTCTCTCCAGAGAGAAGCATCAATCTGTTCCACTGTCTGAATGAGCTGAACGACCGTTCTATAGTGGAGGAGATCCAACGTTACCTGACATCAGGAAGTCTCTCCACAAAATCTCTCTCCCCTGCTCAGTGGTCAGCTCTGGTCTTCATCTTACTGTCATCAGAAGAGGAGCTGGATGTGTTTGACCTGAAGAAATACTCTGCTTCAGAGGAGGGTCTTCTGAGGCTGCTGCCAGTGGTCAAAGCCTCCAAAAAAGCTCTGTAGGTTCACTAATAACATGTATTACAACATGTAGAATATATTAGTTAAATTAATAAAACATTTGTAATAAAATATTTCAACACAATTCCCTCATTAGGTTAAATGTTAAATATGTTAGTTATTTTAAACCCAGTTTCTGACATGTTGTGTTTATTTTGTGTGAAGGCTGAATGGCTGTCATCTGTCAGAGAGATGCTGTGAAGCTCTGGCCTCAGTTCTCAGCTCCAACTCCTCTAGTCTGAGAGAGCTGGACCTGAGTACCAATGATCTGCAGGATTCAGGAGTGAAGCTGCTCTCTGCTGGACTGGGGAGTCCACACTGTACACTGGAAACTCTCAGGTCAGTTACCAGCCTCTTCTTCAAACTGTGTCTTTGGGGTTGTTTAATATGTAAGGGATGTTCCACGACTAGGTGGGCTGGTTTTGTAACCAGCTCTTACGTTGGTTTGTATGGTAATTAAGGTAGATTATACATTGTTGTTTTGTGTTTTGTATCCAGCTCTTACGTTGGTTTGTATGGTAAGTAAGCTAGCTTATATATTGTTGTTTTGTGTTTTGTAACCAGCTCTTACGTCTGTTTGTAAGGTAATTAAGGTAGCTTATATATTGTTGTTTTGTGTTTTGTAACCAGCTCTTATGTTGGTTAGTATGGTAATTAATGTAGCTTATATATTGTTGTTTTGTGTTTTGTAACCAGCTCTTACGTTGGTTAGTAGGGTAATTAAGGTATCTTATATATTGTCGTTTTGTGTTTTGTAACCAGCTATTATGTTGGTATTGGGATTTCTCATAAATCTAAAATCATCAGTTCAGGTGTCAGACCAAATTTCGAAGTGATATGCTACAATGTGTCTGTTGTATTACATTCGTATTCCACTTATCGTGTAGTCAGTCAGTAAGGTGGACTTTGGAGTTGTTTATTAAGGTTTAATTACAGCCTTTTCATAAAACTGTCTTTTTAAGGGAAGTATATTGATATGTTGTGTTTATCTATGTGACATCAAACTCTTAATGTTCAAATATTCCGTTTATTAACATTAGTTATATATTTTCATATATGTAAAAATACTTTGTTTTAATTCTAATAAAACATTTAATCACAGTTCCTAGCATGTTCTGTTTGTTTTGTGTGAAGGATGAATGGCTGTCACCTGTCAGAGAGATGCTGTGAAGCTCTGGCCTCAGTTCTCAGCTCCAACTCCTCTAGTCTGAGAGAGCTGGACCTGAGTACCAATGATCTGCAGGATTCAGGAGTGAAGCTGCTCTCTGCTGGACTGGGGAGTCCACACTGTACATTGAAAACTCTCAGGTCAGTTATCAACCTCTTCTTCAAACTGTGGCTTTGGGGTTGTTTAATATGTAAGGGATGATCCACGACTAGGTGGGCTGTTATGGAAAAAGAACACACGATACAGACTAAGATTCCCCCACACGATGCAGCATCATTATTCATATAGAAGCTAGGTTCACCGTGTCAGTGAGGATGCTAACGCTACAGTACTGACATAACTTTAGAGGACCACTGATTTCAACAAGATTGTTATTGTTTAGTTCTTTATGTTTGCTGTCCTGTTAACTGCTAGTATGTTATGAGTTAACAGGTTATTCTAGCTCACAGAACGCTGGCCAGCTGATGTGAGGGTTAGGGGTTGCTGTCCTGTTAACTGCTAGTATGTTATGTATGTTATATGTTATGTAACTCTGGCCAGCTGATGTTAGGGTTAGGGGTTGCTGTCCTGTTAACTGCTAGTATGTTATGTATGTTATATGTTATGTAACTCTGGCCAGCTGATGTGAGGGTTAGGGGTTGCTGTCCTGTTAACTGCTAGTATGTTATGTATGTTATATGTTATGTAACTCTGGCCAGCTGATGTGAGCTGAGGAGTTGTCATTAGTGTAGACATGGTGATGAGGCTCTAGCCGTGCTGTGATCTGAATATAATGCATACCTCACCACTAGAACATCACTGGCCGTGGTATAGTGATTCATATGGAACATTAAAGATGTCCTTTATTAACATAACATTAGTTTGGTGTAAGTGCTGCTCATGTCCAATGCATTTCTGTTGCTCTTTTCCCTGCTGACAAAACACTCCCTGGTTCTACACAATGTTAGAACTTGTGAAGAAACGGTCTTAGCGTACCAAACACAGTTTTCCTGACTCTAACCGAACAATATCTAATTTGAGTTGTAGCTATTGAGAAAGGAGCATTTGTTTAAGATCCTGTTTCACATCCAAGTGAAGGAATTTCTGCTGTATGTGATGATGTCATCTCCCTACTTCCTCTTCCTGTTCTCAGACAGGGTAAAGTATCAATTAAGCTTTTGGTGGTCCTCTATATGGAATGATTACACTTTATTAATGGTGTGTGTGTCTGTGTGTGTGCATGCGTGTGCGTGCGTGCGTGCGTGCGTAGCTTGTCTGGCTGCCTGGTCACAGAGGAAAGCTGTGCTTCTCTGGCCTCAGCTCTGAGCTCCAACCCCTCCCATCTGAGAGAGCTGGACCTGACCTACAATCACCCAGGAGACTCAGGAGTTACGCTGCTCTCTGCTGGACTGGAGGATCCACGCTGGAGACTGGACACTCTCAGGTATGGAGAGGACAGCTCCCCACTCAGAGACAATGTCTCCTACAAGGATTCAACCAGCTGCTAGATGAAGTGGTTTGAAAACGCAGCTGGAACTCATGTTGTGTAGAAAGCTATGAGACAGCAGAGGATGAAGGTGAATGTTTCAACATGCTGCTCTCACTTTGTTTCCCCCCCCAGTGTGGAGCACAGTGGAGTGTGGAGGCTGAAACCAGCTCTAAAGAAGTGTAAGTGTTTAGATTCATCACAACACACACTAACTATTGAGATGGAAATCCATCCACACAGCAGGAGGTGACGTCCGTTCATTAAGTTGTGTACTTGTGTATACGTATGGATAGATGTGTTTCCCTGTGTTTATGTATGTCTAGTATGTACCTGTATGTATGAGTACATGTCTATGTATATATAGTATGTACATGTATGTATGAGTACATGTCTATGTATATACAGTATGACCGTGTATGTATGAGTACATGTCTATAAATAAATATATATATACAGTATGTAATATATATTATATATATATATATATATATATATATATATATATATATATATAGTATGTATGAACCAGTTATATTGCTCCAACTGTTAGTTTCCAGCCTGTATGTGAGCTCAGCTTGTTCAGTCTGTTGTTCACACAGGTGTCCCTTTGAAGGTTGAGTGTGATGTATAATATGTGTATGTAGTGTAAATATTGAGGGAGTAAATGCAGTTTATACATTTTCCGTGGTTTCAATGTTTTGACTGGGACAGCCACTCACACACACATGGGATTTGCTATGAAGTTTAACTTTAATTATCTTAAAAACGACATGTACTACTATTGCTTAGAAAATCTATATCACTTTATTCCACTATAGTACCTATCATATTATATATTTTTTGTCTTTCTATGATAATGTTTGAAGAGTAGATAGCGACCATAAAAAGTGTCGGAAAGAGAATAAAAAGAAGTATGCAAGATGATGATGATGATGAAGAATGGTTCAGCAGCTAATCATGTCTTGTACTCTCATCAGATGCCTGTGAACTCACACTGGACCCAAACACAGCCCACAGACACCTCTCTCTGTCTGAGGACAACAGAAAGGTGACGCGGGTTAGAGAGGAGCAGTCGTATCCTGATCACCCAGAGAGATTTGACTACTGGAGCCAGGTGTTGTGTAGAGAGGGTCTGACTGGCCGCTATTACTGGGAGGTAGAGTGGGAAGGATGTGTTGTTATAGGAGGGACATACAGAGGAATCACGAGGAGAGGAGAGGTTGATGACAGCAGCCTTGGCTGGTACAACAAGTCCTGGAGTCTTTATTGTGATGGTGGTGGTTACATTGCCCGGTGCAACGGTAGTAGAACAGACATACGTCTCCCCCCCGCTGGCTCTAACAGAGTAGGAGTGTATCTGGACCGGCCTGCTGGCACTCTGTCCTTCTACAGAGTGTCCTCAGATGTAGGAGGGTCCTCAGACACACTGACACACATCCACACCTTCCAGTCCACCATCACCCAGGAGGACCTCCTACCTGGGTTTAGATTATATGGTGATGGTGCCTCAGTGTCTCTGTGTCGGTTGTAACAACAAAACCACACTGACACACACACACACACGTTCACATACATTGACACACACACACACACTCAACACACACATGAATACTCACACACACAGACATACATATTCACATACACACACAACACACACACAAAAATATTCACACACACAGATACACACATTCACATACACACACAACACACATTCACATACACACACACACATGAATACACACAGGCACATTCATATACATTGACAAATACACACACATTCACATACACACACATGAATGCACACACATACACACAGTCACACACACACACACACACACACATGAATACACACATACACACATATTAATCCACACACACACACACAAACTTGAATACACAAATACACATTCACACACACACACACACACACACACATATTAACACACAAACTTGAATACACATATACACATTCTCACACACACACACACACACACACAGGGTTTTGTTGTTGTAAATACATTATCTCAACTATACTCCAATTGCTTCATTTTATTGGGCTTCTGAAAAGTTGATCTTGATAAACCATGAAAGGAAGTGACATTTAAGATCTTCCGTTGGGTTTTACAAAGACTATATTTCTAATGTAAAACGTATTTTAAATATGATTGATGGTAAATCAAACCATGTTCATATTGCAATATTTTGTATATCTGCAGACATTAACAGTTTAATACCAAAGGTCTCTGATATCAGTTCTTTTTTTAAATAATCCTAAAATGGAACCTGATTTCAAGCAGATTTAATATTATATTCATAATACAAGTGGATATTGATCATGTTGTGAATAACTTTAAACGGAATATCGATTACTTGTGTTCTGTTGGGAACAACGCAGCAGCAGAACATGTTCAGTTATTAAATATATGTGCACACCTGTTTACTTATATTATTTTAGTCCTTGTGTTTACTGTGTACATGTAAGGGACTATTTTTCTGTTGTATTTGTTAATAAAGCATAATGGTAATAAACATCTAAGTGGATTCAACTGAACGTTCTTGTGTGTTCAGAAGATGATTCTTTTCGTTTTAATACAAAATAATGCTAACAGATGTGGCTTAAGAATAATAAATCAATCAGAAATGATTTAAAACTACAATATTATTTCCAATAATATTTCCCTCTCAGCCATCAGGGGGCGCTGCAGCACCATCAGCACCATACTTCCAGCCCCTATATGTATCTGTATTCACTGTAAATAGCTTTGGATCACTGTGTCTGATAAAAGACTAAATAGTGAGATATGAGGTCGTTTATCAAAGCCATGTTTAAGTACTGTTATTGCATGTGGAGCCACTAGGGGGCGGTGAATCCACCTCGGTGCAGTTCACCTTCTGGCCAACATGATTAGGGTGAAGGAGACACAGGTGTGTGTGTGGTGGAGGTGTTTGGGATGGTTGAAGAGCCTTTGGTGCTCAACACACACCTCAACAAGCAGGTGAACAAAAGATAAGAGACCCAACACGAACCCAACCCCACTAAATGAACACAAAACATAATGAAAGGTTCATTCAAGGTAGCCTTGTTAAAGCGTATTCATCCTTTCACCACAGTGACTGAACTCAGAGAACTGGAGACACACTTGCTGTCACTACACTGCGTCTTGCATTTCAACACCATTAAGGTGGAGTTTAGCTTTGGGTGGAGGTGTGTGAAGTGTGGAGGACAGGTGCAGCGATGCACAGCCAACATCAGTCCTAACAAACCAATCATAATCTTTAGCTAAGTATTGATTATTTTAATGACTTCAACAGACAGCCCTTATTGTTCCTGGTCTGTTTCCTGGATGATCTTTTAGTTTCTCGCACATTGCACAATCTTCTTGCTCATTGCACACATTGTCAAACGTATTACTGTGAGCATTTGCACATTCCATGGTCATACCTTGCACATTCCTGCACAACTACATTTTAAAAAGAGACAAACTATATATTCTGTATTCTTTATATAGTTCGTATATATTTTATATATTTCTTTTTTAAATGTTTCTATTTTCATTTTTATGTTTCTTTGTTATAGTTTGCACCAAATACCAAGAAAATGTCCTTGTACATGTTAGACGCTGTGTGGACAATGTTGGTGGTTTCCTCTTGACAAGTTAACACCACAGACGTGTGTGTGTGTGTGTGTGTGTGTGTGTGTGTGTGTGTGTGTGTGTGTGTGTGTGTGTGTGTGTGTGTGTGTGTGTGTGTGTGTGTTCTGAATTCCCCTATATGTGACTGTTAATTCCATCAGGCAGATAATAGTGCGCCCTTACCTTTAGGTGGGGTCCTTTCTCCTTTGTAAACATTGTCACAAGTTGCGCAATAATCTAGTTCGTTCCAGCACGTGACATGGAGCAAGTGTGTGTGCGTTCTTGAAGAAGTGAGTCATATTCATATTGCCATTTATGAATGAGAACAGTACAGTTCATTTATAAATCAATGCTGTATTAATAAGTTTCACATTAACTGTTGTTTTGATGTGTTAGGCATCTTTACAGCGCTCGGTGCGTTAGCATCACGGCCCTTTCACATGCGCTCATTGTGCGCTTCTCATTTCTCTTCAGTATAGAGGCATGTGCATTTACCTTCATTTCAGTCATTACTGTCGCTCACATGTAGCGTGATGTAAGGTAAATCATTTATTCCATGGTTGTAGCCGGTCATTTAATGTACTTCTATTCGTTTCCATTTCTGTTTCCTTTAGAAACACCACATATCACATACTTAATCCTGTATGCCCAAAACAACATAAAGGACATCCAGTCTATCTTTGCCTCCGTCTACTCTTTACAAGAGTCCCGCTGTGGATCGAGCAATCCACCTAATAAGATGATGGTTGACATCATGTATATTACATATATTAATATTGTTAACCATCACAATTAAAACTACTTGCATAACATCCAATAGGTATTATTATTGTTATATTATTTATTAATTATGATATATGGTAGTATTGTTACCATTATTAGACAATCATATTAATCAGTATACGAACTTTGACAAATAATAGTAATTTTGTATTTTATATTCAGAACATGGTATAAGATAATACTATTTGTGTTATTCTGATTTAACTCAGGTTATTACATAAGACATAACATACTAATCATAACATTATTATGATACATGTAGGAAATGGGGGAGGTAACAGCCTATTTACGTTTCTCACACACAGTGCTCTTATTGCATCCATAATGGTAAACTACATTCATAGACCTATAAATATTAAATATTGATTAATCCTCTCCATAGCAGTCTGCGCTACAAGCCAATGTTTCCTTGCACTGCCGTACCTGAATATAGGCTGCTTTTGTGTGTGATACCCTACTTTAAGTTATCAAACAGGGTAAAAAGCTCAAAATTTCACCTTTTCAAAACATGGATGAATTAAAAAATTCTAACTCACTTATCATAATACCTTAAACCAGAAGGTGCCATTTTCTACACTATTTGAACTTGGTTTAAAAAGGGAAATATTTGTGTGATTATTATTCTGATTTAATGCAGGTTATTATATAAGACGTAACATAATAATAACATGGTTATAATGATACATGTATTTCATTTTGGATTTAAACTAGAATACTATTATTACTATTGGGGTGATTGTTTTACTATTTTACACTTGGGTTAAAAAGGGAAACTCAATTCTAATTGAATCCTCTAAATACATGGGATATTTAGGTGAAATGACAGAGCATAAACTAGGTTGAGGGTTGAATTATTTCACTATGCGATTCCTACTGGAAAATGCGGCGTATTCGCTTCGTAACTGATATAAAGTTGACGCGATTTTCTCAGTCCGAATTATTTCATCAGTTTTTCGTGCCATTTATTCGTTCCGTGCATGATGTAAAATGACCTGATGAAACCTACAGTAGATGGATGTGTATGGGCCGATCGTATCGTCCATTCTGGCGTTCACCATTTCAGACGTCACTTCCTTCTCCAAGCTCAGGACCGGAAATGGTCCCACAGGAGGGGCGTGGCAGAGCCTGGAGCTCTATATACAGACCCTTCTCTCATGTTCGGGAGACGGAAGTTCATTGAAACCAAAGCTAAGAAACTCCACGTGTCGGCCCTTCTCACGCTCCGGAGACAAAGAAGCCTTTTTAAAGGGAATATTCAGACGGAAACATTAGAAGGTGAGTCCAACATGTTGAGCCATAATCCTCGTTGAAGCCGTCCTGTCTGCAGGGCGCCATGTTGTACTGTAGCGTGCTGTACTCCTGCGCTCCGTATCAACACACGTGGCTATGGACTTACTCTGTTTCCAAACTACTTTTTTAGTCTTTGAACCACTTTGCAATGCGGAATCGGTGATTTAAAAGAGATCACTGAGCTAACGTATGTGTCCTCATGGAAAAACGCGCTGAGACTTGTGGATGCGCAGCGAAACAAGCCTTTAAATCCACTTGTTGTGTCACCTCGTCGGGTTATACCAACACATCCTTGGTGGGTGACGTGCTGTTTGGAGCGCAGCTCTGGATGTGTTGGTTGAATCCGACGTGGCGGGACAACAATGAAATTGTAACAGTTGGTTTCACTGCTATTCAAGTATCGATCTTCATGAGGAGGACGCATGCGCAGCTATTAAAGTATCGGTCTTCATGAGGAGGACGCATGCGTGAGGGCAGCGGGCTCTTTCGTCCGCGTTGGTAGCGGTGTGAGAGTCCATAGCGACGTGTGTATTCATACGGAGCAGGAGGCATATTTTGGGATTGATGTAGTACCGACCTGTTGGATGTACTAATGTACTAACAACGCATGTATGAATATAGATGCATTATAACTAGTTATAAACGGTTATTTTACCATTAGAAAATGAATGTCTTTGTTTTTAACATAATATTTTTTAAATAATCTCTTCTAGGAATGGCGTCCAACACTTCCTGGTCTGAAGAGGACTTTTCATGTTCCATCTGTCGGGATGTGTTCAACAGCCCAGTTTCCACTCCATGTGGACACAACTTCTGTAGAACCTGTATTACATCGTTCTGGGATGACAAAGTCCAGTGCAAATGTCCTGTTTGCAACAAGCTGTTCCACACAAGACCTGATTTCCAGGTCAATACCTTTATATCAGGGATGGTTGATCAGTTTAGAAGGTCTGTACGAGTCAAAGAGCAGTCTTGTGTTGAACCAGCAGAAGTTCCCTGTGACGTCTGTACTGGGACCCAGCTGAAGGCTGTGAAGTCCTGCCTAGTGTGTTTTACCTCTTTCTGCCAAACCCACCTGGAGCCACATCAGAGAGTCGCAGTCCTGAAGAAACATCTGCTGGTCGAGCCTATGGACCGTCTGGAAGACAGGATGTGTAAGAAACATGACCGACTTCTGGAGCTCTTCTGCCAGACTGAACAGGTGTGTGTGTGTCAGTTCTGCACAGAGACAGACCACAAGTCCCATCCTGTTGTACCTCTAAAGGAGGAATATGAAGTGAAGACGGCCCAGCTGGGGAAGATGGAGTCGGAAGTTCAGCAGATGATCCAGGAGAGAAAACTAAAGATGAGGGAGATCAAAGACACAATAGAATTGAGCAACAAAGACGCAGACAGAGAGATAGCTGATGGTGTGCAGGTCTTCACTGCTCTGCTGCGCTACATTGAAAAGTGGCAGGATGATCACAATCAAACAGTTAAAGAGAAACTGAAATCCACAGAGAAAGAAGTTGAAGACCTCATCAAAGTGCTCGAGCAGGAAATAGGAGATCTGACCAATAGAAGCTCAGAGGTGAAGCAGCTCTCACAGACTGAAGACCACCTCCTCTTCCTCCAGACCTTCAGATCCCTGAAGGATCCTCCACCCACCAGGGACTGGACGATGGTGGAGGTCCGTCCTCCGTCATACGTAGGGACCTTGAGGAGATCCCTGGATCAGCTGGAGGAGACACTGAACATGGAGATGAAGAAGCTGTGTGATGATGCTGAACTGAAGAGGGTCCAGCAGTATGAAGTAGATGTGACTCTGGATCCTGATACAGCTCATCCAAAGCTCAACCTGTCTGAGGATGGGAAACAAGTACATTATGGAAGAGTAGTGAAGAAACCCCCAGACAACCCTAAGAGATTTACACCGAATCTATGTGTTCTCACGAGGCAGAGCTTCTCCTCAGGAATATTTTACTTTGAGGTCCAGGTTAAAGACAAGATTCAATGGTGTTTAGGAGTGGCCAGAGAGTCCATCAACAGAAAATGTGTGATCATATTGACCCCTGAGAATGGCTCCTGGACTATTTTATTCAACAAGGATGAGTTGGTATTTAGAGGTAACCCTGATGTCTGTCTCCCTCTGAGAGCTGAGCTCCAGAAGGTGGGGGTGTTTGATGATTATGATGAGGGTCTGGTCTCCTTCTATGATGTGGAAGCCAGGGTTCATATCTACTCTGCTACTGGCTGCACCTTTAGTGAGCCTCTCTATCCATTCCTCAGTCCAGGGATCTATGTTTATAAAGGTAAAAACTCCGCCCCCCTGATCATCTCACCTGTCAATCAAACAGACTAAGACCTTTTGTTTGATAATAAAATAATCAAACTACCAAAACCACTTATGTTGTTTCCTGCATGGGAATCTCTAGTATGTTGATCTGAGAGAACTGCATTAATGTTGTACTGCTTTCATTTGACAAGAAGGAATTCCTTCGGAAAAGAACCCTGACTATTGTCAAATATAACCCATGATACATGATTCGATTACATACACTATATTGATCAATATCTGATTACTGCTGAATGTTTATTACACATTGAACAATATGAAATTGTAAACATTTGCAGGTGCATGTTAAAAATCTCAAGTTTCTTAAACAAAACGAGTTTATTAGTTTATACTTCTGAAATATGAATGACATCAAATGTTTGTACACTTTTTTATTTCAATAAAAATGTACAAAAGGTAGAATGGGGTAATTTTCTGTGGAATAGTTACATTCTCTACAATAATTACTCAGTAGAATAGGTACATTCTCTGCAATATGTATTCAGTAGACTAGGTACATTCTCAGTACAATATGTATTCAGTAGAATAGCTATATTCTCAGTACAATAATTAGTCAGTAGAATATGTACATTCTCAGTACAATATGTATTCAGTAGAAAAACTACATTCTCAGTACAATATGTATTCAATAGAATAGGTACATTCTCTACAATATGTATTCAGTAGAACAGGTACATTCTTTACAATATGTATTCAGTAGAATAGGTACATTCTCTACAATATGTATTCAGTAGAATATGTACATTCTTCTTCGCTCTCTCCCCTCCTTCCCTCATTCTCTTCCCCTCCTCTCACTCCCTCCCTCCCTCTCTCCTTTCCTCTCAGTGTCTCTCCTCTCTCTTCACCTCTTTTCCCCTCCCTTTTCCTCTCTCTCTCTCTCTGTCTCTCCCACCTTCCCTCTTCCCCCCTCCTTCCCTCTTCCCTCCCTCTCCCTCCCTCTCTCCTACAGTGAAGCTGACTGTCATCGATGTCTCTGTGTCAACAGCATTGGGCCTGTGTGTCACTCCGTCCACTGCCGCCACCTAGCGGCCGCCGGCTGCCACTTCTCCACGTGCTTCTGTTTACACACACTGCCAGCAATCACCAATCTACGCTCCCTATTTCTCCACCGCGCTTCCTAGCAGCCGGCGCCAGTTCGTTGTTACTCTCCATCCGGTAGTATCTTCGTTCCCGCAATCCTGACTCTCGTGATTCTCTCTCCCTCCCTCCCTCCCCCTCTCTCTCTCCCACCTTCCTTCCCTCCCTCTCCCTCCCGCTCTCAACGTAGTGGGCGAGGCTGTGTCCGTAGTACGCTAGGATCGCCCGCTTCAGCGCCGGGTACCGACCGGCACGGTCCGGGGTCAGGTCCCGGCTCGAGGAGGGGGGCCAGGATGTGGGCCCACCGGCCCCCGGGCCAGGCCTCTCTCGGGGCCATCCTCTAGAACAGGCCTCCAGGTCGGCCCCCACGTCGTCATCGGGGCCCGGCGAGGCGGCTCGCGGGCGCCGAGATCGGGGGAGGGGTCGCGGGTCGACCGCCGGGCGAGGCGCAGGACGGCCTCCCGGAGGAGGGCGGGGCTTTGGGCGGTGTCTCTCTGGGGGGGGCGGCGGCCAGGGCGTGGTCCCTCTGCTGACGCTGGCTGGGGGCCGCGGCTCCGTGGGGGTTCTGCATCGGAGGTCTGCTGTTCACTCTCTCTTCTTTCAAAGGGAACCCCTCTTACTTTGGAGATCAACGTGATGCTGTGACACTAAAAGAACTGAACAAAGGTTTGAGTGTTTTGTCAGCCAAAATAAACGACACATCCTGCTACTGCAAATGTCATAAATTTAACTAACTATAGACTTTTAGTTATTTAATATATAGTATAACCAAATATAAAACGTTGTACGCAGTGTTATCTTCATTTTAGGGGTCAAGTAGGTTTTATTTGGTGGGAGAGGGACCACAAACGGCTCTTTAGAGAGTGCAGCTTGCAGACCCCGGCCCCAGTGAACACAAGTCAGTGGTGCATTGAAGCCGTGATGGCGCTTTACTTCAAAGAAAAGAACAAACGTCAGGGGCCCAACAGAAAACAAAGAGTGTTCTGGCTCCGTGAGCCACGGAGAGACCTCCGGTGATGTTCCCGGTAACGCCGGTCTCCTCCGAGGGTGGGGGTGGGGGGGTGTAGTACAGGCCCGGACGCCACTCGTCAGCGTAGCATGTGTGTCATCTGTGTGTGTGTATGTGCGTGTGTGCAGGCATTCCAAACGTCCTGGATAACTGTCCCCGGGTCCCCAACCCCATGCAGACGGACCGGGACCGGGACGGAGTGAGGGACGCCTGCGACAGCTGTCCTGAACTCCCCTCCTTAACACCCTACCCAGATACAGACACACAGTCACATAGTCACACATGCACACACACACACACAGTCACATGGTCACACATGCACGCACACACATACACACACACGCACACTCATACAGTAGTTCACAAACATGAATACATAGCATGTACATTTATTTAAATGTATATTTATAATCAGGGTACTTCCACATTTTCTTGTGTCAAAACATATTTTTGAATAAAGATTTGTTTCCAGATTACAGACGAATGAAGACAACGACCTGGTTGGATACGTGTGTGACACCAACCAGGACACGGAGGTGACACACACACACAAACAGACACACATAAACACACACACACACACACACATTTACGCACATACACACACATAGTTACAGGAGTGTGTGTGTGCGGGATCATTGTTTTGATTTCTAACATCCATATTTGCTTGTAAACCCATAAACTGTCATGGACAAATCTTTGCCACTTTATTTAAATTATGGACTAACTAAATTAAAGTTAAAGCACTTAACAATATTTTATTAAACTAATCAAAATACGCTTACTGTTGTAATTTGTACACAATGTGTATGCATGACAAGGATGACCATAATCCCAGATTAGCTAGAAAGCAGAGCAGAGATGGCAGAGAGGAGGAAGAGAAGGGAGAGGAAGGAGAGAGGAGAAACTAAGATGAGAGGAGGGAGAGGAGAGGAGAGCTGACAAGACAAAGTCACAGTACTCACACACATGCGGTGAATCTTTACATGTAGTCCAATATTGACTGGGTCATCAGCTACAAACTTGTGCAATCGATCAGTGATTTTAATCCTTCCATGAATCCCATAATGTGTAAAATAGGGGTTTTAGGCATCAGATTTACATTGTTTTATCCCCCTGATAATGTGCCTAATCTACTTAATACATATTGTACTGAGAAAATTTACATATTCCACTACATATTGTACTAAGAATGTACCTATTGCGCTGATAATGTATTACACTGAATACATATTGTACTGAGAATGTACCTATTCTACTAAATACATATTGTACTGAAAATGTATCTATTCCACTGAATACATATTGTACTGATGATGTACTTTTTCCAATGAGAATGACCCATTCTATTCTTTGCAATTTATTGTTGAAATCTGAAAAGTTTACAGACATTTCATTATGTTGTCATTCATGATTCAGAAATATAAACTAATGTTAAAAAAAAATACAGATTATGTTATACAAACTAATCACCCAAACATGTTCTACACAACTGCAACCGTTTAAAATTTTATAGCATTACACTTGAAAAATAGAGTGTAATCTAATAATTTATAATGGGTTACATTTTATATTAGTAAGGGTTGTTTTCTTAACGAATTGATCCTTGTTGAAAGACAGCAGATTATACATTATATACATTAATGCAGTTCTCTCAGATCTCACATAGCAGAGATTCTCAATCATGAAACAACATTAGTTGTTTTGGTCGTTTGATTATTTTATTATCAAACAAAGGTCCTAGTCTGTTTGATTGACAGGTGAGATGATCAAGGGGGCAGAGTTTTTACCTGCATCACGAAAATCTGGGCAGAGGAATGGATAGAGAGGCTCACTAAAGGTGCAGCCAGTAGCAGAGTAGATATGAACCCTGGCTTCCACATCATAGAAGGAGACCAGACCCTCATCATAATCAACAAACACCCCCACCTTCTTGAGCTTAGCTCTCAGTTTGAGATGGACAGCAGGGTTATCATTAAATACCAACCCATCCTTGTTGAATAAAATAGTCCAAGAGCCATTCTCAGGGGTCAACATGATCTGATTTATTCTGTTGATGGACTCTCTGGCCACTCCTAAAAACCATTGAGTCTTGTCTTTAACCTGGACCTCAAAGTAAAATCTTCCTGAGGAGAAGCTCTGCCTTGTGAGAACGTTTAGATTCTGTGTAAATCTCTTAGGGTTGTCTGGGAGTTTCTTCCTTTGACCTCCATGATGTACTTGTTTCCCATCCTCAGACAGGATGAGCTGGGGTGGAGCTGTATCAGGATCCAGAGTCACATCTACTTCATACTGCTGGACCATCTTTAGTTCAGCAGCACACAGCTTCTTCATCTCCATGTTCAGTGTCTCCTCCAGCTGATCTAGGGATCTCCACAAGGTCCGTACGTATGACAGAGGACGGACCTCCACCGTTGTCCAGTCCCTGGTGGGTGGAGGATTCGTCAGGGATCTGAAGGTCTGGAGGAAGTGGAGGTGGTCTTCAGTGTGTGAGAGCTGCTTCACCTCTGAGGTTCTATTGGTCAGATCTTCTATTTCCTGCTCCAGCTCTTTGATGTGGCCTTCAGCTTCTTTCTCTGTGGATTTTAGTTTCTCTTTAACCGTTTGGTTGAACTCATCCTGCCACTTTTCAATAGAGCGCTTCAGAGCAGTGAAGACCTGCACACCATCAGCTATCGCTCTGTCTGCGTCTGCTTTGCTGCGGTCCGCTGTATCTTTAATCTCCTGAATCTTTCGTTGTCTCTCCTGGATCATCTGCTGAACTTCAGTCTCCATCTTCCCCAGCTTTGCCGTCTTCACTTCATATTCCTCTTTTAGAGGTACAACAGGATGGAACTTGTGGTCTGTCTCTGTGCAGAACAGACACACACACACATGTTCAGTCTGGCAGAAGAGCTCCAGAAGTCGGTCGTGTTTCTTACACACCCTGTCTTCAAGACGGTCCATAGGCTCGACCAGCTGATGTCTCTTCAGGCCTGCGACTCTCTGATGTGGCTCCAGGTGGGTTTGGCAGTAAGAGGTAAAACACACTAGGCAGGACTTCACCGCCTTCAGCTGGGTCCCAGTACAGACCTCACAGGGAACTTCTCCTGGTTCAACACAAGGCTGCTCTTTTACTTGTATAGACCTTCTAAACTGATCAACCATCTCTGATACGAGGATATTGACACGTAGATC